>JAADYC010000014.1:0-66029 GCA_023338135.1 Phytopythium kandeliae | reverse complement strand
GCAGGCGGGTCGATCGCGGTCCTGGCGGCTTTCCCGCGAGCCATGGCGGCAAACTGAGCGCTCAGCGAATGAGGTAGAGAGCGAGCGCATGCACATGCAGGCAGGCAGGCAGGCAGGCAGGCAGGCACCAGGATCTGCTTCCGCCACTTGTCCTCGACCGCGAAGAAGAAGAAGTGGGGAGGAGTTGAGAAGGAACCTGGCGACATCGTGCCAATTTTTACAGCCACGGTTCTCTGGTGAGATGCTGCAGCGGGAAGCCGCCGTACCACCCACTCGGACGAGCTGGCGGTGAATGTGTGCGAGCTTCCGGCGAGGTTTTCCCGGCTAATGAGCAGGGAGAAGGCTTTTCTCGACGGGAAAGTACAACGCAGCCGACATTTCGGCTTCTGCCCTGGAACCATTCTCTCACGAGCAAATTACAACACTCTTATTCTCTGGCACACACAGTCGGAGATGGGCAGCGAGACAACTATAAAAAAGAGTTTCTATTTTGACGAAAATAAGCAACATGGGTTGATTTGAATTTAGCAGTATTTGTGCGAATCTGAAAAACACCAAAGCGTAGTTCCGGCAAGAGGCTACTACGAGCAAAAGTCAGTACGTGTTGAAGTTGGTGTCTGCCTCGCACTGCAGCTCGCCGGCATTACTGGTGCTCGAGGACGCGACGAACAATACGCTACGAGAGTATGTGAAGCGCGGCAGTCCTCACCGCTTTGAGTTGTTCTCCAAGTTCCTGGAAGCTGCTGCGAATCTCCAGCACATGCCTGACAACAACCTGCTCCCTCAAAGTGTACAGCGCAGTGGATGCGGAGTGACTTTTCGAGCGCTAGAAGCACGGAGAGCCCACCTATCGCTCGTTCGCTAGAGACGGCTCCTCCCTCGCGACCACTGGTATCGCGTTGCTCACGGGGAGCACCACTTTGGCGTCATGGCTGATGATGAGATCTTCGGGCACCTCCGGATCGGCAAGGAGTTCGATCGCCTAGTTGGCGACGACGACGAGGTATGGGCGAGACTGAGCTCACTGCTGAACGCGGACCCTTCCCAACACCCAAGTCGGGAGAACAGGCACGCTACGCTCCATCCGCTGGCTGCTATGACCCTGTGAACCCTGTGTCCAGGGCAACACGCGAGTGATGCTTGATCGTGCGGCGGGTGTCGGCAGACGCGTTTGGTGCGGGGCAAGTTGGGTGTCGAATGGCTAGCACAAACGCAATCCAGTGTAAGTTATCCTTGGTGAAATGTCGAGTGTAATCGTATCCATTGTAGTGGATATTCTCTCGCCACAAACGGACTCACGCGACCTGAGTGCCTGGACGCTGAGGGACCACTCCAGCGCTCATTTTGAAATCGACGCGCTCGTGCCCAAGTACATCGACTCGCCGAGCGGGACGCGCTGAACGGTCCGCGCCGACTGGCTCGAGCCGAACGACCCGCGGCAAACAACCTGCGCAGCTACACTCGCCGATACAAAGCGAACAGCCAGCAGCACACAATGGCGGACACGGCGATTAGCCTCGGGGTCGACGCGGTCAAAGCTATCTATGCCGTGTGCCGGAAGGCGAAGGACTTCCGTCCTGTAGTGGAGATGATTGCCGAACGCCACGAACGCTTCGCGGAGAAGCTGAGCAAAGCGCCGCCCAACCACAATCAAGTGATGGCGCTGAAGAAGCGGCAGCAGAAGGAGCTGCAGCAGCTGGAGCCATTCATCGCGGAGCTCGGGGAGCACTCGAGGCTGGGGTGTGTTTGGCGCTTCCGCAAGATTTCGAACTCGATCGCCGACTTTTGCAAGGCGATCGACAGCATGGAGAAGGAGCTGGAGGTCGTGATGGATGGTGTGCATTTGGAGATCGTGACGGAGCTGCGAGACAAGGCTAGAAACGCCGAGCAAAAGATGGCCGTGATGGAGAAATCGCAGAATACCATGCTGCGTGTTATAGACAACGAGTTCCAGGAGCAGGCGGCAAGTCGCAAGAGCACTGTGGAGTGGCATCACAAGATCGAGATGGCGCTCTCCGGTGTCAGTCAGCTCCTCGGAGAGCGCTTGAAGTTCCAGAACGCGTTGCGCGATGAGCAACGGGGGGCAACATTCTCGCAATCCGTGACTATGATCAGATTCGAGATGGAGGAGAAGCAGCAAGAGAACTCACCCGAACACCTCAAAGTCATGCACATGGTGTACGCGTCGTTTTTCCAGCTGCAGGAGTTCCAGGCGCCAGAGTACGCGACGTGGTTCCTGTCACCGAACGACGTAACCATTATCGAGTGCAACCCGTTCCGAATGGGCGAGTGTGTCAAGGTTTGTCGAGGCAACTATGACGGCATGGACGTCGCGGTTAAACAGCTGCATATCGATCACAGCCGCGACACGCTCGATCAGTTCAAGCGCGAGCTCGAGAAGTGGACCAAGGTGCACCACTTGAACGTTGTTCGACTTTTTGGCGCCTGTGACGTGGCCACGCCCGCCTACTTCGTGTACGAGTACACCCCGAACGGCAGCTTCAGCGAGTTCTTTCTTGTCAACGGGAAGGCGACCATGTGGCAGCTCTTCTACCAAGCTTCACTTGGACTACGCCACTTACACAGGAGACAGATCGTCCACGGCGACCTCCAGTGCTCCAACCTGCTCGTTGGCAAGGATGGACTCGCCAAGGTCGGAGGCTTTGGGTTCTCGTTCGCTCTTGAAGCTGCCGGACAGAACGGTCAGCGGAAGCACTCGCCGAATAGACGCAAGGCACCCGAGCGCTTTATGCCTGAGGTCACGCCGGAAGCTCGCACGGCGTCCGACATCTACTCGTTCGGGGTATGCATTTGGGAAGTCGCTGCGAACGAGCCGCCATACAGCACGGAGTTGCACCGCCCAGAAGGACTCGCCGACGACGAGTGGGCGTTCGTGCAGCTTCTGCTTGAGCCCAAGTGGGAAGCGCGACCGAAAATCGACGATGTCGTGGGCACGCTGCACGACTTCTCGGTGCGCGAGGCGGCGACTTGGAGTGTGAGTGACTCAGACGGTGGCATCTGCACGACCTGTGGATCAGCCACGCCGGCCCGCGACCGGTTCCGCGATTACTGAGGCCACTACAATCTCGGAAGCGTCCAAGCGAGTTAGGAGGCACGTGGTCGCACTCTCGTTCGATGCGGCGGCGCTGACGTCGGCGCGAGCGCCATGCATGGGTAGGTGCTCGTGCGGACTGTCAAAATGGCATTACCATACACGTCGAAATGCAAAATACTAGAATCAAAATGTCGAAAATACGCCGACGTGGCGTTCCGAGCGTCTCTTCTCTTTGTTCCTCGGCGGCATGGAGCTCGTCGGTGTGCCGCCGCGCGCCGTGCTCGCGCTCGCGGGGAAGCTGCTGTTGCTGCTGGGCGCGAGCGCGGGTGCGACGCTCGCGCTGTGTGGCTGGCTGGTGCAGCGCGTACGCGCGCACGACGCTGCTGCGGGGCTGGCGACGTCGACGCTGGACGCGCTCTCGTGGCGCAGTCTGTCGTCGCTCGCCGCGCTCCAGCGGTCGCACGAGACGTTCGTGCACGTGTTCGCGGCGCAGTTCCCGCTCGCGCTGCTCTGCTTCTGCTGCGTCTACGTGCTCAAGCAGGTCTGTCGGTGCTTGGATCCTCTGGGCTCGGTCCCTCGATCGCTCGATCTTGACTGACGGACGCGCCGCGTCGCCAGACGTTCGCGATCCCTGGCTCGGCGCTGCTGAACGTGTTCGCGGGCGCGGTGCTGCCGCTGTCACTCGCGCTGCCGCTGGTCGCGGCGCTCACGGCGTGCGGCGCAACGTGCTGCTTCCTGCTCTCGCACTCGCTCGCGTCCGAGCAGATGGTCGCGGGTCTGTGCCAGAGCGTGCTGCCCGGACGGCTGCCGCGCCTGCGCCGGCGGATCGCGGAGGCGTCGGCCAGCGGGCAGCTGCTCTTCTTGCTGCTCTTCCTGCGCGTGTTTCCCTTCTCGCCCAACTGGTTCCTCAACCTCGCGAGTCCCTGGCTCGGCGTGCCGCTGCCGCTCTTCACACCCGCGGTGCTGCTCGGCCTGCTGCCGTACAACTTCATCACGGTGCAGGCTGGCGCCGTGCTCTCCTCTCTGCGCAGCACGGGCGACCTGATGGACCCGCGCACCGTCGGCTCGCTCGTGCTGCTCGCACTCGGCATGCTCGTGCCCGCGATGCTCAAGAGGCGGGCGGCGCGGCAGGAGAAGAGTGAAGGCGCGAGTGCGAGCGCGAGCGCGAGCACGTCCGCGGATGAGGACGGAGACACTGATACGAGCAGCAGCGGCGCCAGCGTCGGTGCCAAGGACGACTGAGGTCAGCGAGGCGACGCGCGTGGATCTGTAGAGTGTACATGGATGGGAGTCGAGTGGTGAGTACAAGCTGTTTCCGAGCTACGGGTCTACGCGCGGGTTGCCGTCTAGCCGCTGCACGCAGCGCCGGATCTGGTCCGCGGCCTGTATGCTCGCCTCCAGCTCTCTGTCCAGCTTGCAGTCGCTGACGCCGCGAGTGCTACGCTCGCTCCGACGACAGCGGACGCTGCGGAGGTAGATTCCGAGCTGAGCAGCGCCGAGCAACGCACTTCGAGGCATTCCCAGCATCGTCATCGGCGGATCTGGCTGATCGATCGGATTGTTGGGTCTTGTGTCGCCTGCAGCAACGCCATTTTCATCGCTGAGCTGTTGGAGCTCGAGCTGCAGCACGTGCTGGAGGGCCGGCGAGTCGTCGCTGTCGATCCAAAGGAAGGATTCCACTTGTCGAGCCACCTCATCAACCAGAGGGCGGACCACTCGGCCGTTGTTGATGGCCTCGGGCGGTTCAGCCGAGCGGAGTGAGTCCACATGCGCTCTCATCAGCCGCTTCATTTCGTCCACGACCTCGCTGGCGACCTCATCGCTCGCTCCGGTCGTCAAAGTGGATGCGGCACGGCGGGAACAGCTCCATCGGTCGTTCTTGCTTGTCTGGCTCTGCGCTAACGCGAGGCTCCTTGCCGCATCCATCAGGGTTGGCAGTCGACCGAAATGAACGCCGAGTTCTTCTTTGCGGACAGTCGCCGCGCCTGACAACAGTATGCGCTGAACCTCAGCAGGCGCCGCGTGGAACGCAACCGCGTCTGTCAGCATCAAGAGCTTGCACCGTTGCTTGAGCTTTGTCAGCCACCCGCGATGAAGCGGATCGAGCACGCGATCGGCAGCTACTTGGCCTGGGTTAACGCGGCTGGAGAGAGATCGCGGCGCTGACACAACGCGGATGTCTTCTAGCTCGAAGCCAGACTGGTATCCTGGTCTATCGGCATCGACGATCAGCAGTACCCTCCTCTTCTTTAGCGATGGCGATGCGTCTTTCGGAGTCGCGGAACGGATGAACGCGCAGAACATCGTGTCGAACCACTGCGCGAACGCCGCGCGGTCCATCCACGCGTGGTCTTGCTGCAGGTATGGCACTGGGAAGGCGGCATCTCTCGAGGCCCAGCGCGGCGCTCCAATCATCGCCACCGGCAAGCTGAGCGTCCCTGTCAAGTTACGGCACGCAACCAGCGTCACCCGATGGCACTGTTCACAGACACTCTCGCTGACTGTAGCACGCGTTGAGGACGCCGTCGCTGGTCTGACGGTCCGTCTCATCGCCTCTCGCGCGTCCAACATGCCATTCACGACCAGCGGCGGCAGGTGGCGGTACATCAGCGCAGTCTCATCGACCGCGAATACCCAGTGCGGATCGTACTGCGTCATGATCGTGTCAAGGTCGCTCGCGCCTCCAGTCGCTTCTTGTGTCAGCGGTGGTCGGCAATCAAGTTCAATCGCCGCCGAGTGTCGTCCGGCAGAAGCAGTGCCGAGGCCATCACACGCACTGGATGGCTCCAAACCTTCCACAGGAGGACAGCCGACGCCATTGACGCCATCGATGGGCACTCGGTTGCGCTCGCGCGCCGCGCCGAGTCCGTAGCGCTTGCAGAACTTGTCGTACCATCCCCAGGACGCCTTGAAGCGGTCTTCGTGGATGCCGAGCGTCGCCGCCAGCCGCTTGGCCTGCTCGATCACAGCCGACGGTGACAAATCGGACTGGGGAGATGCAGTGCACGCGGAGCGGCGCTGCTGTGCATCGAGCCACCGCACGAGTCGCCGCTCGAGCTCTGGGAACTTGGGCGACGGCCGCCGGAACGAGCGCTCGCGTCGTGCGATACTGGAGCTCGCCGCGCGCCGCTCGATCTCGTCCGCGCTCTGCAGGACGCGACGGATCGTCTTCTCGTCCACTGCGAACTCGCGCGCGAGCCGGCGCAGCGACACCAGCGCCGCCGCCGGAGATAATGACGACAAAGCGGACGAAGATGCGACCGACTCGCGCCGGCGACGGATGATCTCTAGGCGCTGCAGGTCGCTCAGCCGCGGACCCGCGCCACGTCCGCGCTTGGCGCGCGCATTGGTCGCTGCGGAGAGCGGCGAGCCGCGCAGCGGGGCGTCGCAGGCAGCCGTAGGTGGCGCGCGAGGCGGAGACTCGGTATCGCCGCCCATGCCGCGGCGATGACGGGCGTGTGAGTGAGTGTGCGCAGGTTGCTCGTCTCGACCGTGTTCCGATTTTGGGCCAATCGCACGGCAAATGATGGCAACATTTACCCAATGAGAAGGATCAACGAATCTATTGTATTGCATACCCCGCCGATGTTGCTAGATTGATTGTGGTTCAACAGCCTGCAGAACTCGATATTGATATGTCTTCACCCACACACAAGGAAGAACGCGGCGAACGGAGCAGCAGCAGCAGCAGCAGCAGCAGCAGCAGCAGTGAACATGGCGCCAGGTGCGTCTCGCTCCTTTTCCTCGCGCCGCCGAGGACACGTCGCGTAGCGAGTGCAAAGGCGCGCGCTCTCTGCTGACGGCTGTCTCTTGGCGCCTCGCGAACGCATCGACCGGGCAGGCGGACGCGTGCGCAAGGAGCTGGCAGAGTGCCAGCGGAGCCCGGAGGTGTCGGGCGTCACGGCCGTGCCGGTCGACCCCGCGAATCTCAACGACATTATCGGTGCGTCCGGCTGCGCAGCGCGCGCGATCGTGCCGTCGGTGCGACTGGGGTGCTAATAACAGCGGCGGGGCGGACGTAGGGACGATCAAGGGGCCGCCAGGCACGCCGTACGAGGGCGGCGTCTTCCAGCTCGAGATCAACATCCCGTCCAAGTACGTACGCGGGACCTCGGCGGCGAGGAACCGGTCGGAGGACTTGTGCTAATCGATGGAAGCGCGACCGACCGGCTTCACGGCGTGGCGGATCCCTAGATACCCGTTCGAGCCGCCGCGGATGCGCTTCATGACCAAGATCTGGCACCCGAACATTTCGTCCCAGACAGGGGCGATCTGCCTCGTGCGTTGCGTGTCGTCGTCCATGTTTGTCCGCATCGCTAAGCACTAACTCAGGTCTCTCTCTCTTTCTCTCTCTCTCTTTCTCTCTCTCTTTGACACCCTTACTACTGGCGCAGGATATTCTCAAGGACCAGTGGTCGCCGGCGCTAACCATCAAGACGGCGCTGCTGTCGATCCAGGCGCTGCTGTCCGCCGCCGAGCCGACAGACCCGCAGGCGAGTAGTTTGCTTCGCTGGCGCATGACGCATGACGCTGCGAGCGATCGGCGACGGCGCTGACGCTCGTTGCGCGCCGGCAGGACGCCGAGGTGGCCAAGATGTACCTGGAGGACCAGGAGCAGTTTAGAAACACGGCGCGGTTCTGGACCGAGACGTACGCGATCGTGCGCTCCTCGGTGGACGAGGCTGTCCAGCGACTCGTCGACATGGGCTTCGCCGCGGTACGCCGCCTGCCAGCCAGCCGCTCTGGCTTGCATGCTCGCATCGCTCACTCCTGTCCGTGTGCGCGGCGTGGGACGCAGGACCAAGCGAAGCAGGCGCTAGAGGCGACGCAGGGCGACGAGAACGCCGCGATCGAGAAGCTCGTCAGCAGCATGTAGCGACACCGAGGCAGCGAATCGTGATGCTCTCACGCCTTGTCGATCGAGAGCGAAAGCGGGAGCGAGAGCGAGAGCGAGAGGAGAGAGCGGCGTCCACTGCCATCTTCACGTGGTTCGGTCCGTGCTGCCTGCCGCCTGTACCAACTGTGACCATCTACTTCTTCTTCTTTGGCTTGGTCTTGGCCGCGCGACTCGCCGACTGCTCGCCCACCTTCTGCTCGAGCTTCTTCTGCAGCAGTCGGCGCTTCTCCGCCGTCAACTTGGCAGCCTTGTCCTTCGGCGCCGCCGACATCTGCGCCTGGAACTTGGAGCGCTCGAACGCGCGCACGGCATCACCGCAGCCGTGCACCTCGGGCTGCGCGTGGTCGAAGCAGAACTTGAGGTTGCAAAAGCGGCAGATGCTGCCGAGCATGGTTACACTCTTCTTGCAGCGCGGACCGCCGCCGGCGCGCTGGAAGGAGCACGCGCTGCTGCTGCTCGCCTCGCGCGTGAGGAACTCGAGCTCGTCCTCGTCGTCTTTGAGCTCGCTGACTGGTGCGACGGACGTCTGGCTCAGTGCCGGCGTCGCGGACATCGAGGGCGGAGACACGTTCGCCTTCTTGCCCTTCTTCTTTTGGTTCTTCTTCTTCTTCCTGGACGACGACGACGCCGATGGCGGTGGCGGTGGTGGTGGCGGCTGGCGAGCCAAGCGACTCAAATGGAGCTCCTTGAGCAACTGATTCGCCGACTGGGTCTCGTTCAATACGTCTGAAGATGTAGTCTCTTGCTTCCGCTTCTCCTTCTCCTTCTCCTGCTCCTGCTCCTGCTCGCTGTCGCTGTCGCTGTCGCTGTCGCTGTCGCTGTCACTTGACGACTCCATCGCCAGGAAGACGCTCTTCTTGGTCTCCGTCAATGCCCCGCCTTCGTCGCTTTCACTCTCGTTCTCGCCGTCCACCGTCGTTTCAACATCACCCCGGTTCGCTGACTCAATCATCTCACTGGTAGCTGGCGATGGAGACGGATTGCTGTCCGCAGTGCTGGCTACAACCTGCGACTTTGCCTGCTTCGCCTTCTGCTCGCTCTTCGCTGGCGTCTTCGACTCGTTCCGTCGCGACTTGGCACGGACTTCGTGGATCTTCGCGGTTGTCTGTCGCGCGGCGTTGCTTTCGTTCTTGGTAGCGCCATCAACTACAACAGAAGTCGCTCCACCAATAGATCTTGGCTGCGATACCGCGCTCTCGACGGTCAACGCATCGCCCTCGCCGTGCACGACATCCTCGTCCAGAAACTCCTGCGCGCTGCGGTACTCGCCCACGTCCTCGAAGTGTTTCACGAGATCACCCAGGAACTTGTGCGCGCGGATCGTGTCCGAGTCGCAGATCACGGCGACGTGGCGCTTCGCTCGCGTGATCGCCACGTTCATCCGTCGGTCGTCCGAGAGGAAGCCCACCTCCCGCGCCGCATTCGATCGCACGAGGCTCATGACCACGGCCTCCTTCTCGCAGCCCTGGAAACCGTCGACTGATCGGATCTCAAGCTTCGGGAACTCGTCAAGCAGCAGCGCCTTCAGTGCCTGTACCTGTTTGTTGTACGGCGTGATGATGGCGACCTCGTCTTGCTTCAGACCCGCCGATAGGAGGTCTCGCACATGCTTGGCGACCACTCGAGCCTCTCCCTCGTTCGACTTGGACAGCTTCAGCAACGGACTCGACGCGGAGCCTTCGTCGTCGTCGTCGCCGTCCTCTTCCAGCCCACACCCAGCCGTGTCGATGAGCAACAGCGTCGCATCCAGCAGCTCGTCGTCCTTGTCGATCGAGACGTGTTCTAGCTCGTGCAGCTTCCGCGTGGCGACCCCTTCGAAGCTGTTCAGCTCGCCCTTGTACATGGCGCGCGAGCTCCAGTCGCTGATGTCCTGGTGCATTCGGTACTGCACGTTCAGCATCTTGACAACGTCTTGGGTGTGTGCCATCTGCGTGACGCGGTCGAAGAGCGTCGCGTCCAGTCCTTGGGCTGCCGCCGCTTTTGACTTGATAGTCGGCGGTAGCTGGAGATGGTCGCCGGCGAGCACACAGCGCTTGGCCTTCAAGATCGGGATCCAGCACGAGGCCTCGAGCGCCTGTGCAGCCTCATCGATGATCGCCAGATCGAACGACAGGTCCCGGAGCAACTTGGAGGCTGCGCCGACGTTGGTCGCGAACACCACGTCGCTGTGCCGGAGCAGCTCTGACACCACCTTCTGCTCGCGCTGTCGGATCTCCTTCCGATTCGCCTTGAGCTCGCGCCGCAAGGACGCCCGCGCGCCTCGCTCCCGCGTCTTTTGCAGCTTGGCTAGCATCGACGCCGTCTCTTTACGGATATCCTCAACGATCTCCGTACCTTCGGCAGCCTGGATCTTGGCGTCCAGGCAGTAGGGCAAGATCTGTGGCAGCACCCGCGCCGGATGGCCGATGCGCGTCAACCGCAGGCGTCTGCCCGTCACGCTCGAGGTCGACGCGAGCTTCTCCAGCACGTTGTCGACCGCGATGTTGGACGGCGCGCACACGAGCACTTTCATCTCGAACGCGGCGACGGCCTGAAGAATGAGCTCGACGACCGTCGTGGTCTTTCCCGTGCCTGGCGGTCCGTGGATCAGCGCCAGATCCTTGGACGCGAGTGCGAAGCGGATTGCCTCGACCTGGGACGCGTTCAGCTGTGGCGTGAACGGTGAGATCGGCGGCAGCGGCGTCGTCCAGCTCGGCGTCTTCCCTGAGAATATTCTATCGCGTGCAGACACATACATACCAGTCAGTGGTCGATTGCGGCCGTGACAACGAGCGAACAGCCAGGGTGAGGAGAAGGAAGGGAGCCTGGACGTACACTTCCACGACGCGCTGCGCCTCACCATAGTCAAACTTGGTGAGCTGATCCAGCGCGCTCGAGATCTTGGCGAACGTCGCCTGGTTCGCCAGCCGGTCCAGCACGATGCCGTTGCGCTCCGCGAGCAGCTCGCTCTCGTCCACGCTGTCGGCGTCGTCGGCGCTGAGCGCGACCGAGATGAACCGCTCCTCGACGCGCGCGACGATCCCGGTCGGGAGCTTCGCGTCCGTGTTCGCGCTGCGCTTGAGCCGAATTTGCACGAGGTCGCCGACTGAGAACTGGTGCGGCTTGGGCCGCTGCAGTGCCGGCGCCGGCAGCGCGAACTTGAGCAGCGTGCGGCCGAAGAGCGCGGTCGACAGCGTCGCGAGCTGCAGACCAGTGAGCACGCCCGGGTTCTCCGCGTCGCTCAGCGCGCGCAGCTCCTCGCGCACCGCGTCCACCTCCTCGCGCTGCTCCAGCGTCAGCAGCCTTCGCGTGCGCGCCAGCCACGCGTCCAGCGGCACAGCGGCCGCCATCGCCGGAGCGTCGGCCTTGCCTGGCATGATCTGACGGGCAGTGCGGCGGAAAGAGGTCACTCTCTCGAGTAGTGAGGCTTATCCCTCACTCTGTTGAAACCCTCGCTAGAGTGACTTGCCGGGGAGAGAGCGAGAGAAGCCGCCGCCGCGGCATACTCGGCGCAGGATCGGCGAGCGGGAAGACATGACGGCGGGCGGCGACGACGGGCTGCGCCGGCGCCGCGTGGATGCGGAGGCGGAGGACGCGCGCAGCGAGAGCGGCGCGTCGTCCGCGGGAGCCTCGAGCGCGCGCTCGCGGGCGTCGACGGCGGCGTCTGGCGCGCGCGCGCGGCCTGCCAAGGGCTTCGTGGAGCTGCTCTTCTCGCCGCTGAGCTTCGTGCTGGGCGACGGCGAGCCGGAGGACCCGCAGGCGTCGGCGCGCGCGTTCACGCGCAGCCTGCGGCGCCGCTATGGCGAGGACGTGACGCCGCGCTTCGAGCACCTGTCGTTCCGCGACGCCGTGTCGACGGCGCGCACGGCCTCCAAGTTCCTGCTCGTGTTCCTGCACTCGAACATCCACGAGGACGCCGACGCCTTCTGCCGGTACGTGCGCGCCGTGCTCGAGCGGCCACGCGGGGGTTTCGGAGGCGCGCCTGACGCGCTCGTGCCGGCGCGTCCGCAGCAAGGCGCTGTGCACGCCGGAGCTGAGCGCGTACCTGAACGACAGCGACTGCATCGTGTCGTGGGCCGGCTGCGTGCAGCACGCCGAGGGCTTCGGCGTGAGTCTGTCGCTCGGCTGCGCCAAGTTCCCGTTCCTCGCGCTGCTCTCGTGCGTCTCGCGCGGCATCAACGTCGTCGAGAAGATCACCGGTGCGGAGCGTCCGTCCATGCCGACGGAGCGCGCGCGCGCGGCGAGCGCACTGACGCTGGTGCCGTGATCGCAGAGAACGTGCCGGCGAGCCAGATCATCCAGCGGCTGGAGGCGGCCGTGGGCCGCAACAACCAGATCCTCGCGGCCGCGCGCCACGTCCGCCAGCAGCGGTGCGTGCGTCCGCCTGCCCGCCAGGAGCTCCCTTGCCGCGCTGACGCCGGCGGGTCGCTGGACGGAGCAGGTCCGAGGCGCAGATCCTGCGCGAGCAGCAGGACCGCGAGTACCAGGAGTCGCTGGCGGCGGACCGGCGGCGAGAGCAGGAGGCGCGGCGGCAGCAGGAGCGCGAGCGCGAGGAGCAGCTGCGGCAGGAGCAGGAGGCGCGGCGCGCCGAGCAGGAGCGCGAGCGCGCCGAGGCGCAGCGCCAAGCCGCGATCGCCGAGAAGCGCGAGCGGCTGGCGCAGTCGACTCCGCCGGCGCGCCGCGCGCCGCCCGGCGCCGACTACCGCACGGCTGTGCTCAAGTTCCACCTGCACAGCGGCGCGCGGCTCGAGCGCGTGTTCTTCGCGCACGACACGCTGCGCACCGTGCGCGACTTCATCGACGTCGAGTTCTTCGACCGCGGCATCGGCATCACCAACTACGAGCTCGCCACCAACTTCCCCAAGAAGGTCTACGGCCCCGAGCTCATGGACGTGACGCTCGCCGACGCGGTACGTGGACAGCTCGCCTCGCGCCTCCGCTCGTGCGCGCTCCGTCGCCGCCTGACCGATGCAATCGCTCGCTGCGTGCGGCCGGCCGACCGACCGCGCAGGGCCTCGCGCCGCAGTCGCTCGTGTTCGTCCAGGACCTGGACTCGTAGGCGGGCGAGTAGCCGCGGCGGCCGGCCGTGTCCTCGGACGCGGCGCCTCCTTCTCCTCCTCCCGCATCAGCGCGGGCCGTCGGTCCCTCGCTCGCGCTCCAGCCAACACGACTCGTCTCCTATATTCCGTACAGCCGACCGGCGTCCAGGCGCCTCGACGCCTAGGCGCGCGCGCTACAGCCGCAGCGCGCGGCACTTGCCCGAGGCGGCGCGGAACATGCGGTCGTGCAGCGCGGCCGCGTGCTCGTGGCCGACGCGCGAGACGTCGGCGACGAGCACGCGCGCGACGCCCGGCACGGCTTCTGCCCAGCGCAGCGCGTCAAAGATGCGGCGAGAGGCCTCGGGCACGTCGCCGGCCGCCGACAGGTCCTGGTACGCGAGCGCGCGCGGCCGCAGCGCCGCCAGCGCGCCGCCAAAGTCGACGACGACCCACTGCGCGGCCTCCTCGCCGCCGACCGGCATCTCCTCGGCCGCGTCCGGCTGGATCAGGTACGTGTCCACGTCCGGCGCGTAGTGCGTCAGCAGCTGCCCCGGCGCCTGCTGCGCCACGCCGGCCTCGGCCTCTTGCGCGTCCGCCGCGCCGCTCGCGCGCGCCGCCGGCGGCGGCTGCACGGCCACGACCTCGTACCTGCCGCCGAGCGCGGCGGCGTGCGCGTCCAGCACGCGCTGCAACGCCAGCTCCGAGACGCCTCCGCGGCGGAAGACCACGAGCTGGCGCGCCTCGGGCACGACCTTGGCGACCGTCGACTCGATGCCGACGCGGCAGCCGCCTTCCTGCCCGGCGTCGTCGACGACCGAGAGGTTGGCGCTCGCGCCGAGGTCGTGCAGCACGTGCGCCGCCGACGTGGGCGACACGTGGCCGAAGCGGTTGGCGCTCGGCGCCGCCACGGGCACGCGCGCCTCGCGCAGCAGCCGCTGCGCCACCGGGTGCGCCGGGCAGCGCAGCCCCACGAAGCCCGTCTGCGCTGAGACGGTCAGCGGCAGCGCAGGCACCGCCTTGGCCACGAGCGTCAGCGGCCCGGGCCAGAAGGCGCGCGCGAGGCAGTCGAACACGGCGCGGCCGGCCGGAGACAGGTCCACGAGCCGCGCCGCGTCCTCGAGCGCGGGCACGTGCACGATCAGCGGGTCGGTCAGCGGCCGGCCCTTGGCGTGGAAGATGGACAGCACGGCCGCAGGGTCCAGCGCGTTGGCGCCGAGCCCGTACACCGTCTCGGTCGGGAAGGCCACGAGCAGCCCGGCGCGCAGCCGCTCGCCCGCCTGCGCCAGCCCCGCGGCGTCCGGGCGGAGCAATGAAGCCATTGCGCGCGGCGGAGACAGGCGGGCCGACCGCGTCAGGTGGCGGCGGCAGACGAACAAGCAAGCGGCGGCGCGGCGCGGAGGCAGCGACGTCGTGGCGGGCAGCGGCGAGCGGCGGCCGAGTGGATGGACGCCGACTCGAGAAAGCGGCCGGTCGCGATTGGCGTTTGACACGCCACCGGAGCAGGTCGTGAGTGGTGGTTATTGTGACAAGGCAGATCGTGAGTGTTGGTTGTTGTGCGAGGCAGAGGACGGAATCGGCAAGGGGTCGCTCAGCATAGTGAGCGCCAGCCAAAGCATGACAACCTCCCGGTCGGTTACTACACCGTAAAACAGCCGACACTGCCGACACACAGGCTGCGGGCGATACGAGTGCGGCGACGCCTCGGCTGCAGGCGCACAGTAATGCCGTTCTTCGATGGTTGTCTTCGCGGCGAAGCTCGGCATCTGATTCACGAGCCTTCCAGCAGTTGCAGGTCGTATCCGCCTCAGCGTCAATGCTGGGCACGAGACGAGGACCTTTGTTCATCACCGCGTGCTCAATCGAAGCGACTGAATAATAGCAATGATGCTGCTGATGACGTCGGAGTCACTGTGTACGTCGGCATGTGCGGTCCGGTCGTGGCTAGTCATGGAGCTGGGTCTCGACTATGGACAAGATGCTCTGCGACGCGTTGTCGTCACGATCGATCGTCCAACTGCATCCATCACCCGGTCTTGCGACAGCGCAGCACCTTGTGCGCCATGCAGTGTCTCCACACGCCGTCGCTGCATTTCTTTCGGACCCTCTGGCTCGACAAATCGCTGATTGATGAGTAGTCGTGACAGGTCTTGCTATGGCTTCCGCACTCTTCGCCGCGACTTGCTCTTTGATCTCGGCCGCGTCCACCGCATCTTCGATCTCCTAATGCATGGATCCCAGTTGAATGTGTCAAGTGTGCGTGTTGAGCTGCTTCGGAGAGTCACGAACGATTGCATTCTTTGAGATGGTAGTCATCTGTTTGGTCGACGAAGGGAAATCGTTCTGCTTCAGGAATGCCGTGCTTGCCAGTAGCGTGCTTCCGCGCGATACCATGAGCTCTCTGCTGGCTTCTTCAAAGTCAACGTCGCATCCTCGTTCTGGAGACTTGATCCATTCGTCGAATGCCATATCGGCGAACACTTTTCCGTGCTGACGGAGATGTTGCTGGAACAGCCGCCGAGGTGTGAGGTTGTGTCTTGGTTCGTGACGATGCTGAGACTCACTTGACGCATAACACAGTTTGCATTTTCTCTTTTCCGTCCTTGGTAGTTTGGAGCAAATCTATTTGCGTTGTGGGCAAGCAGTCTGCACTTCCACGCATCCTCCGCCGATTTCACACTAAACCCCTCGCATTTGCGCGCAAAATCTATCTTGATTTGAGCAAATATCGGTAGTTCCCCGCACCAAAGCCCATGAGCAAGAGCTAACACACAACTTACAAAAACACACACAAACATACCCAGCACGGTTTAGAGGCGAATCAATCAAAGTCCGATTCTGCTACGACGGGATCCGTGTGTCTTTTGGCGTACCATCAATTGGAGTGCGTTTGTTTGACACACGAATTTCGAATTATATCGGAGATGGCATTTTGGTAAAGACGAAACAGTACGAATTTACTATCGCAGTACGTGATCCACAGCAGCGAGCGATTGTATTGGCATATATCCTGCATGGGACTGAAGGTCGCCTAGCGGAAAGCATAAATGGGTTGCTGTCGCGCTTGCCGTACACCGGATCCCCCTCTTGATGTATTGCGCACATCTTCAGGAAGCAAATCTGACGTATCTTGTGGCTGCAGGATGATGACTTGATTCACGACTTTGCCGAATACCAGCAAAAATCGCACTCCAGAAACTTAGGAACGCACTTTCCACGCACATTTCCATGCTGTATCTTTGCTCGTGCGTACTTCTCAGCCTCTTTGAGCCGCGCGCTATAGAGGCGAGGATTGCGCAGCTCCCTGCAAATGCGCCGCTCTTGGTGTTGCGGCTCACCCTTCGCAACCGTGACTAGCTCAGTGGTGGAGTGGTGTGTCCGAGCCTGGCATCTCTCGTGTGCTTCAACTGCCACCACTTCACTTGGGTGGTGCTCCAGAACAACTCGTCTTTCGTTGCACTGGACCCAAGAGTCACACTTATTCGCTACCGACATAGTTGTTCGCGCACTCCTCGAGCGTGCCGCAACAACCGCCGCTCACTCTCGCTCGCCGTGCCGCTCGTCGGCTGGTCTGTAAGTTCGCTCTCACGCGCGTTCATCTGCCACTCCGCCAGCAAGTTTCAGAGTGAGAGCACTCAGCGCCACTCATCCCATACGCTCAAGCTAGGCAGCGACCCGTCGTGCCTTGATCTCCGCGACTCGTCTCTCCATGGCTCGTGCTCGGCTTGATCCCGCACATTCTGCTTGTTCTCCGCTTTCGTTGTGTTCACTAGTCGTGCCGTCTGTGTTGTGAATCCAGCGGACAGCGGGTCCGGTACTCTTCCTGCACTATAAGTATACGTATTCATGGGTGACCTGGAGCGAGGTTTTAGTCCAGGCTGGCCTGTGCGACTGGCCAAGGTTTTCCCCTCCGCCTCCGACACCATTCAATTCCCTTCTTCTTTCACCACCAGCCGGGCCTCGTTCGAATAATCTGTACTGCACCCGTGCACTGTGGTGTACGCTCGGCAGTGGACGAACCCTCTCCCACCTGGATACTGCATCGACATCCCATTATGAGCCATCGCTCACTTCCCTCCATGTCTCTCAAGCACGCCACCGTCACCGTCTCGATCTTCCTCCACTAGCACTACTTCACTCTCATCCGCCTCAATTCCGACACACGAGCTGGTGCCGCTGGTCCGACTCACTTCGCCTCGCCCATGTACTTCACACAAGATACTGTGTTATAATCTATGCGCTCTCGACTAGGTGTTAGTTCCCATGCTGTCCATTGCTGCCATGTTGCAGTGCTGTCGCTGGATGTGTTTCGACTTGAGCATCTTTTTGCGCTTCTTGAGCTGGAACATCTCTATGAAATGGGAATGATAACAGGCGGTGCTCACTCGCACTAGCAAGTCAAAATGGGTGAATATATCCCTGCTCTCGGGGGTGGCGACCATGGCAAGCGGGGATTTTATCTGCGTGGTTGACTCACATGACCGGTGGGAGACTGACTATCCATGTGAACCCGACGATGGAATAGCTGAGCGACGCCAGTTTCTGTCGGTGTGGTGACTCATCAACCCGCTGACACGGATGGGTATCTGCGACTGTACATTCTTCTGTATACGAAGGCGACCAGCCACGACTGGTACGTGAACCTTCTCGCAGTGCTGTGGTCGCCACGCGTTGATCGCGCAGAGGAAATCCACTGAGAGCGGCGATTTTTGATTGAATTTGTCCTGCATTGAAAACACCAAAATCAGACTTCAAAACCACCGAAAGAGGCCATAAACCCTAGATTGCTGATTCGATATAATGCCGGCGAAGCCGTGGATTGTCTTGGTCGGCTCGGGTTCTTTCTTGAAGCAGTGTTCCGAGCAATGATGTGAGGCGGACCGAAGTTACAATATGCTTTACATTTGCACAGTCAAGCAGATCCCGTGAGATCGTTAACGAAAGGTGGAGCAAGCCTGTATGAGCTCAAATTTTGTGATAGGACGAGGATAGTTCATCCCAACGCATAGCGTTAGTTCACCACCACAATCGCGCCGCAAAATGCACATAGTGGGTGACCGACATTCCATTTGACATTTCTTCGTTTTTGTTTGCAAAATCCCGACTCCAAATGAATTGATTTGCCGGCATTTCGTGATCCCAAATACATTTCAGCCAATCCACAACGCGATGATGATCGCCTTTCAGCCAATCCGCAGCCTGATGTGCTCAACCAAAAGCAAGGATTTGAGAGCCCAAAACAATGGGGAAGTTCAGGTGGAAGAGGAGTAGTTTGGGCCGATGCTGACCCAAACAGAGACCTAAACAACCCAAATTAGATCAGCCACCATTTCAGCGCCAAAAAGCGCGGTTCTTCTCTTCGCTGGGACCAAAAAGGTGTTGCCGAGCTGCTGGCAACGCGCTAGCGAAGACGGCGCCACCAAGGCCGCGATCTCCCTCGTGCCGGCTGCGTCGTGCGCTGCAGGTGCGTTCGTGGCGCCCCAGGTGTGCCGAGCGCCGGCCGCGATTGTGTGTCGCGCTCGACGGCCGCGCTCGCCGCGCTCCTTCGCCTTCCTCGCTGGCGCAAAATGACACTTTGGTCCTGACGGCGCACCGTGCCAATTTCCCATTTTAGTCCTTGTGACGTCGCCGTTTGCCGCTGACATGGCTCCTCCCGAGGACAATGCGGCGGCGCGGGGCAAGAGCCGTGTGCCGCGAGGCCCGGGCTTCAGCGCCGAGGAGGTCAAGTTCCTGTTCAAGACAGTCGAGGCGCTGCTGCCGGGCTCGATGGACGAGTGGGACGCGCTCGCGCGCGACTACAACGCGCGCTTCCCGCTGGCGGCGCGCTCGGGCGAGTCGCTGCGCCGCAAGTTCCTCAAGCTCGGCCGCGGCGAGTACACGGAGCGCGCGAGGCGCATCAAGGTGCTGATCCAGAAGCGCCTGCGCAAGGAGGCGGGCTTCCAGCTGCCGGAGGACTTGGAGGAGGACGAGGCGGACGCGCCGGCGCGCGCGCCGCTCGCGCTCGGTGGCCTCGCGGGCGACGACCGCAGCGGGACGGACAGCGAGGCACGCGGCGGCCGCGGTGACAGGCGGACGGAGGGAGGAGACGACGACGGGGTAGACGCGCCGAATGAGCGGGGAGAAGACGCCGCGGAGATGACAGCGAGTGGCAGCGGCAGCGGCAGTCTCAGCGGTCAGGTCAGCGCCAGCACCGGCGCCGGCACCAACGCCGCCAGCTACGACGGGCAGGACCGTCGAGATGCAGCAGCTAGCCGCGTGGCGGGTGCGGACGCCGTCGCTCGAGCGAGCGAAGGCCTCGGCGGTGGACTCGGCATCGGCAAGCGGCTCGTCGAGACAGAGCGAGTCGTGTCCGAGCATTTAGCCGCGCCGGCGAGCGACGTGGTCGCGCACGGGTCACCTCCAGTGTCGGTGGCAGCAGCAACAGCAGCAGCGCAACAGACCGTCGCGCCTCACTGCCCGCTCGCAAGCGAGCAGCAGCAAGAGGAGGAACCGTCCGAGCAGCAACTGTCGAATGCTCCGCAGCGCGAGACGACCGAAGTCTCTGCGGTGTCTGCCATGCCGGCGGAGCTGTCGTCGCCGGCGGTGGCGAGCCGGTGGTTCGCGCTCGAGGAGCGGCGCGTGCGGATGGAGGAGCAGCGCGTGGCGGTGGAGCAGCGGCGTCTGGCCGTGGAGGAGCGCAGGGTGCGTCTGCTGGAGCAGCGCATGGAGTCGGACGCGACGGAGCGCAGTCGGCTGCTGGAGATTCTTCAGCTCGCGCTGAGGTCCCGTGGCGGCGCGTGAGGCGTCGACGCGGGGCGGGAGACTCGAGCGATTGGCTGGGTAGCTCGCGCGAGTCGGCGCGTGCTAGTGAATTCGTGAACGAACCTTCAAGAAGGCTATGGAGTGAGCTGCGTTCCTACGTTGATGCGTTGCTGGTCGTGCTGATGGATGCGAAGCAAATGGCCAGGCTATCAGCAGCGATGAGAAGCACGAGCCGTGCATGGCGCTCCGTATATCCAATCAACACTTCTATCAAATCCCTTCATGTATTTGACGATACAGGCCACTACAACCTTGAACTTGAAAAGTCTCAACATGATGAACATTACCATATTCAGTACATATCCATTTCCGAAGGAACTTTGACTGTCTCGCGTGTAGACGAACGGCGCTGCTGGACGGCCACGAAAATCGCCGCGTCACTTGCGAGCCGCCTCGCCTCGCCCTCGCTTCGCCCTCGCTCGCCGGGACGTCACAGCCTTGCATAGACCGCTCCAAGACTCGGTGGCAGCCTATCAGGACGCCGGAACGGTCCGAGTCGACAAACCGGCGCGTGCTCTTCAGCCGCGGCGTCCGCGTCTTTGCGGCCCCGTCACATGTCGACACCCGACACCGCCTGCTTCTCTCGGCCTCGCGCTGGCTGCCGATGACAGGCGCGCCATGCTCCTGTCTCTGCCTCAGCGCCGAGAACACACAGACCGCGAGAGCCAATCGATCGAACGCGGTAGTCGCGACGAGCTGCACGGTCTCCCAGCGCATCACTCGGCAAGGTCTCTCCTCGACTCGAGAACTCACGGGCGAGCGTCTCGGTCTCGCCGGCTCGTTCGACTCAAGGCCGGGCGCCGGTTGCCACTTTCCAGTTGGCGTTCTCGGTGCTGCATCGCTCTCAGCGCTCGCCGCGCTTCGCCCGTCGACCATGGCGTTCTTCACGGGGGAGGACCTGAAGATCGCGTTCAATTTCTTCTGCTGCGTGTACGGCATCGGCACGCTGGGCCTGCCAGCCAACTTTGCGCGCTCCGGACCGGTGATCGCGACCATCGCGCTGGTGCTCATGGGCCTCATCAACATTTGCTCGTGCGTCGCCATCTCGCGCGTGATGCTGGCGGCGCCAAAGTCGGTCAAGACGTACGGCGACCTGGGCGAGTGGTGCTGCGGCCGCGTCGGTCGCGCCGTCGTGCTCTTCGCGCAGTTCGGCGTCTGCTGCCTCGTGCCCTGCGCCTTCCTCGTGCTCGGCGGCATCCTGCTCGACGGCATCTCGCCCGACGCGCTCGACCCGGCCGTCTGGAGCGTCGTCATGGCCGCCATGCTCATGCCCGTGATCCTCACGCCGACGCTCAAGGAAAACGCAGCGGCCGCGGCCGCTGGCTGCCTCGGCACCGTGCTCGCGGACGCCATCGCCATCGCACTGCTCGCCACGGGGATCGGTGGCGACCACCCGTCGGTCGTCCACCCGAACATCACGTTCGAGCAAGCCACAGCCTCGTTCGGCAACCTCGCGCTCGCCTACTCGGCCGCCGTGCTCGTGCCGGCGCTGCAGCGCGAGCACTCGCAGCCCGAGCGCATGCCGCGGGTCGTCGCGTCCACGATGGCGTTCACGGCCTGCCTGTTCCTTATCATTGGCGAGACCTCGTTCGCCTACGTGGGCTGCCAGATCCCTGGCAACCTGCTCTTCGCCGTCGGCGGCACGGCACTCGACCTCGGCGCGGACCGCGGCGCCGTCGTGCTCGCCTACCTCTTCATGCAGGTGCACATCACGATCGGCTTCTCGGTCATCCTCAACCCGGTCATGTACATCGCCGAGCGCGGGATCCTCGGGATGCACCAGCGACCTGCGGACGACGGCAAGGACGCCGAGGCCGACGAGGAGGCGGGCTTCCAGGGAGTGCGCACGCCCGAGTTGTCGGTCAAAGACGGCGTGGCGTCAGTCTCCAACACCGTATCACACGACTACTCGGTCACGTCGCTCGCGGACGCCGAGTACGACATTGAGTTCGAGCAGCTGCGCGCCGAGTACCGCGGCACGAGGAACACAGTCAAGTACATGACGCTGCGCACCGTCACGGTCATCATCCTGCTCGTGCTCGCCATCATCTTCAAGGACCACTTCATGGACTTCTCGGACTTCGTCGGCGCCTGCTGCGTCTCGCTCGCGTGCATGATCCTCCCCATTTTCTTCTACCTCAAGGTCTTCTGGCGCAAGGTGCCTGTGTACGAGAAGGTCATCGGCGCACTCATCATCGTGCTGTGCGCCGCGCTCGGCGCGTACGTGACGTACACGTCCGGCAAGTCGCTCTTCACCGACGCGAGCAGCGCCGCCACGTTCCCGTACTGCCCCGCCGAGTACAGCGAGGTCGTGTACACCAACACGTCTTACTACGGCAGCAGCTAGGACGCGAGATCCATCGGCTCCGGACGCTGCAGTGGCGTCGCGAGGGTGCCGGGCGAGGGGCGGTGAGGCAGTGGACGAGCGAGGACGAGAGACCACACTCGTGGATGCCCGTTCCTCCTCTTCCACACTCGCCACTCCTAGCTTGCCGCTCGAGCGACTCACTCGCACCGCCGAAGCCGGGTATCGAGCGTCGACGCTCCTCCGTTGGATAGATTTCTGTGTTAGATGCAGTCGAGAAGGAACTACTTGAACCAACTCGCGTATTCATTTCGGACTGACGCCTCGGCTGTGACAGCCTTTGGAGTACCAACACGCCCGTCGCCTTGCTCCCCGGAACGTACTCCGCCCGCTGCTGCTCGTGTGGCTTACAATCTACGTTGATGTGTGATCAGAGGGAGATCGCGAAAAGATTGCGAGTCTGATGGACATGGACGAGTGAAATCGGGGTATTGCTGGCCGTGTGCGATGGTCATAGAGGAGTCTACACGAAGCACAGGGTTGCCAAGCCGCTCTAACTGCCCGCGACGCCGCCGCAGATCTTGGTCCCGATGCTCGCGATGATCTTGCGTCCGAACGGCACGTAGCTCGCCGAGTACCAGATCGCCGCAAGAAACTGGATGAACACCAAGAAGAGCACGAGCCCGCCGAGGTGCGGAGCCTACTCGAATTCGAATGGAAAAAAGGCGAGCGCAGAGACTATGAGCACTCGAGATACGTCGACCCGCCAGGGAGAAGGAGGAGGAAAGGAGGGGGAAGATACGCACCGCAAGAGCAACGGCGAACACCACGGCGATCATGACGAGGTAGATGAGTGCCGCGACGCGCCGAACAGGCTTCATCATGAGCTTCACCTGCTGGCACGGTCCCACGAGAAAGCCCGACCTGAAACCAACGAGCACCCGATACGTGTCAGTTTTCGGCGCATCTCCCACTCATAGCTCGTTGTACTGCGGCCGTCGATCCGCACGTACGCGCAGAGAGCGATGATGTTGCCAAGCGTGTACGTGATGCCGAACTTGGCGCCGTTGTCGTCGCCCGCGATCAGCGCGAACGTCGACTGCAGGAGGGCACACACGTACACACGTCACGAGCACAGCCGTGAGTGCTTCGATACAGCGCCACACGTCGTTGCAAGCGCTGCTCGGGACGCACCCCGAAGCTGATGACGTAGCCGATCACGAAGCAGCAGGCGAAGCCGGCGAGTCGCTGCTTCCTGCTCAGCGACGGACACGTAGACGTGACGGACTCGAGCCCCGCCGTGCCCGTCGACACCGACGACTTGTCGCCCGTGATGATCACCTTGATCTGGTCCATCTTGACGTTGAGCTGCTTGGTCGCCTTGGTCTTTGCCTCGTTCGCCGCTGCTGTCGCGCTCGCCGCTTTAGTCGCCTTGGCGCCGGAGGACGCGGAGACCGACGGTTTACTGGAATGGGAAGACGCGGGAGCCTCCGCGGAGGCACTGGCCGCCTCGCGCTTGCTGAAGAGCGAGCCGAAGGCCATGGCGGAGGCAGGAACGGACCGCGAGGACGCTAAGAATACGCCTCGGAGCCGTTGTCGCGGAGGGCTCTAGCAAGGCGACATGGGTGCGCTATTCCTGGTTGATTTTCTGGACAGTGGCGGAGAGAGTACCGTTACGTCACCAAGGGATGCTCAAGCCAGCTTGTGCGATTAGACCACAGAACCGCAACAGCAGCAAACACGACCACTTCAGCCCCGGCTGGTTGCTGCCACGCACGAATCACTTACGCCGCCCCCGCTTCTTCCTTTTCATCGACCGGGAAGTCGCCCAGCGGAGAGAGGTCCTCGCGGTCCCGAAGCGCTGCGGGGGAGTCGGCAGCATTGGGAAGTGGAGCTGCGCGATGAAATGTCCCGGTCGATCACTTATGTGAAGTCGGATGTTCAGCACCAGCTTGACGCAGTACGCGCCGCAGCGATGCACACGACAAGAAACGTGGTTTCCGTTGCTGGCAAGCACCTCTCGGTTGTTCGATGCGTCCTGGGTCAACACGAAACGTTGGTGAATGCGCTGTGATAATTGCAAGCATCAACGTAGGCAGTCACGCATCGAATTTGGACGCTGAGTCTTACCAAAAGCATCGCGAGCACACTCTCTGGCATGGCACACATCTCTTTGAACCCGTAAAACTGCTGAAGGCTTTCACAAGGCACGCTACAGAACCTGGAAGAACGAACATGAGCACAGCAATTCAGAGCTGGTGCTCCTTCGCGAATGCAACCAGGCGATTGCGAACGTACCGCCGCTCTTTCGATGTGGTATCCTCCAGCCAGACCACGGTGCTGGCGCTCTTGGATGCACAATCTTCAGATCAAACGAGACGCTATAGGGCCCATAAACCACCATCTTGCCGAAGTGAGCCACCGGGCACACGCGATGATGGTGGAAAGAAAAGAACCGCGCGTTGAGTCGGCCGATTGCAAAACGAAGGGTAAGGAGCGGAGGAACGCTTTTCGTCGCCAAGTATGAGACGCATCTTGTGTTGCCGTGTTGTTGTCAGTCGTAGCGATGCGTCCAAGAATACCCTCTGAACGGTTCGAATACGCTGGAGTGGCGCCAACGAAGAGACACGACCCGCCGTGTGTGTGTGGCGTTCCGCTCTCAGTTCAACTCCTCCATTGCCTGATGGAGACGCGACTGCAGCTACGCCAGCGACTGCTCCGCATCGGAGACTCATCTGCGTTGACGTCGCTGCCACTCCGTTCAGTGGTGAACAAATGCAGCGACAGCCTGACCAACAACGTGGATGACGACGAGGACATTGACGACGACGATGGCGGTGCGAGCGAAGAGGGTGGCGATGAAGAAGGCGAAGACGACGACGACGATGATGATGACGACGACGACGGGTCAGTGGACACGACAGACACCTCTTCGACATCCTCTGCCGATCGCAAACCCTCCTGCAAAGCCAAGTCTAGCGAGCCGTCCGACGTCGTCAAGCTGCTCTTCAGCGTCGTTAACCCACTCGGACGACACCCGACAGTGTGCTTTGAGTACCCAAAGTCTCTCAGCGTCTCGCGCTCGTATCCGTCTAACGATAGAGTTGACGGCAACAATGCGAGCCCGTGCGCTGGCATTGGCGGAGCTGTCATATCAGTGAGCTCGAGCGACCTGCCGCTGTATTTCAAGACGCATTGGGAGCGCAACTGCGTCAAGAATGCCTTTGCGGCGGCTGGCCTCGTGCGCACCAAGAAGAAATGGGTCGAGTGGCACATGGCGTGGGCGAAACACATTTCCAAGGAGAAATTCCGTCTCTTCAAGGGCGGAGGTGAACGTCCGTACCGCGACATGCAGACATTCAACCACTTGCCCGATCCGTGGGTGCTCGGACGCAAAGACCGATTGCTGAAGACGCTGGCGGGGTACCGGAGGCGTTTCGGAGCGGACCACTACGGCTTCTTCCCTGAAGGTTTCAACATTCCTTTCGACCTCGATGCGTTCGCACGCACCATTCAACGCGACCAGACGTCCGCTGCGTCGTCTACAGCATCCGCGTGGATCGTTAAGCCTCCTGCGTCGTCGTGTGGACGAGGGATCCGTGTGATCGCAGCCAAAGACATCGAACGATTCTGTGCGGACCTCAAACGCGAGGTAGGAAAGGGAAAGACCAAGTCGAAGCCGATCAAGAAATCCAAGAAGATAGCGAGGAGCAGCAATCCAGAGCGACCGCAGTCAAATAGCAGAACGCACCAATTCGTCATCCAGCGGTACCTCGACAAGCCGTTGCTTATGGATGGCTTCAAGTTTGACTTGCGACTGTACGTTCTCGTGACGAGCGTTGATCCGCTGCGCATCTACCTGTTCCAGGAGGGTATCACGCGCTTCTGCACAGCCAAGTACTCGCTGAACAACACCTCGAACCGCTTCGGACATTTGACGAATTACTCCGTCAACAAGAAGAACACTGCATTCGTCGAGAATGACAATGCGATGCAGGAGAACGTTGGCAGCAAGTGGAGTCTCTCGGCGCTGCTCGACCATCTCGTGGACCAAAAAGTGCTCAAGGACGCCGAGGCGCTTCGAGCCAAGATACGCGATGTGATCTGTAAAACCATTATCGCAGCCGAGGCGCACATGACGCCGCTGCACCACCAGTTCGTCAAGAAATCCCAGAATCTGCGTTGCTATGAGCTATTTGGCTTTGATCTGATGCTGGACGCACAGCTCTCGCCGTGGTTGATCGAGGTGAATGTATCACCGTCGCTCATGGGCGGGTCACCGCTCGACAAACGCGTGAAGGGGCTACTGTTGAGCGACATCTTCCACCTCGTCGGACTTCAGATACCCGTATCCAGCCTCCCACTTGAATCCCTGCCATCGTCGGTAGTTGATGCCATGAAACATGCATCCTCAATGGACACGGCTGCTGGTACTACCGGCGGAGACGTGCGTGTGCGAAGGCGAGCGACACTGGCTACCGTCACTTCCACGACTGGTTCTAGACGATTCACAACGAGCAAGGCGCTGCACGAGATCGTTCTCGACCCACAAATTGAACGATTTGAGGCAAAACACCTCGAGTTGTTCTCCGATAGCGACTGGGAGGTGCTCGACACGATGGACGACGAGATGACGCGCGCTGGACACTTCGAGCGGATATTCCCCAACACTAAACATCCGAAAGAGACGGCGAGGCACTCAGCGTTCTTCACTTGTCAGCGGTACGCGAACGCACTGTGTGCGAAGTGGATCCAGACGCCGCCAAGAGTCCGAGTGAGGCGGCCACAGGTACTACCGACGAGCGGAGAGGCAACAAAAATCCTGAGAAGACTGCACTCAGCTCGCTCTTCTGATTGATGAAGTGATGGTAGTCCAACTACAAAGCGTATTTCTTCACGCACTCGACGCTTTCTTCGTCACTTTCTCCTCTTTTCTCGTTTAATTTCTTGGAATTGCTCGAGTGAAAGTAGAGACTGCAGTCCATGACACGGATCCGCTTTCAGTTTGCGATTTGCTGCGAGCCAAGAGCTACGAAGAGCTCGATACCCAGGTTACGAAGCGATGGAAGTCCTCTGCAAGAATACCGAGCGCGTCTTTCGTCTTTCGTCTGTCGATTGCCCGACCAACCATTGACTCGGTGATCTTCTAGCTCAAAGACAAGGAGACAGGCGAGCGTTGGTAGGCGAACGCGATCCCGTGAGTCCTTTTACATGTACTCTTACGCTCTAACTTGTGGCAACAGGTTGTGCAACGCTCCATTCGAGCAGATGACGAGTTTTTACATGAGCTGGCACCAGTGGGTGACACCAAATGTCCTACTCGGGTTTCTCGAGGTATGACCGACTTGCACTTGAGAGATCCCCAGCTCCTAACAGTCCGTTTGTATGCAGGACGCCATTCTCTTGGTGAATGGTGCCAAATGGGGTGACCCACGCAACATCCAAGTGTCGCTCGAGGAACGCAGTCCCTACCATATGGTGAGGAAGTTTGAGATCTTGGATGCGCCGAATCGGCTTCACTGGATACTCCTCATTTTCCCAGAAGACCCCGCGAGAATCTTGCCTCGCAACAAGTTGCAACCGATCGCATCGGACGTGACGAAGACAAACGCGCTTTGTCGCGAGTAGTCGCGTGTCTCCGTGAGGCATCCATCGCCGTTCCAGTCCCTCGACCGACCAACAAATGAAGTGCATTGCGTTCAAAGCCGGGATATCAGTGTAGCTCGAAGGCCATCGTGTCTCCCATTACGCACCGCACCGGCTCAAAACCACCTCTTCCAACCTTCCGACTCTGCTCTGGATGACGTCGCCAACGCGCTCTCTCGTCGTCGAATCACGACTTGGAGCATAGAGGCGAATTGCTGCGATGTATGTGTGTGTGCGCGCGCGCACAGATCAAAGGATACGCAGTAATGGTTATCGTGGCGGTGAGTGGGAATCAACTGAAGGAGATCACCAGACCGTTCTCGTCGTTCCTGGGTGACCTGTTCGTGTTACTGGAGTCACTTCACCAACCGCCGGTCTCACGTGATGATGATCTGGTAATGCACACGACTCGAGTGCTTGAAGTATATCCGCAGCGTGTGTTGAGAGGTTGCTAGGATTAGCGTGTTGACAGCGCCGTGTTTGTGGGAGATGAATACTGGGTTGACGGCGATGGTAGTCGAGACTTGCCCGGCAACCAGCGTGAGGAAGGAGGCAGTATGGACGTCCGAGGAGTCGAGGAGGCGACCGACACGTAGATGAGTCGAGGACCAGCAAATGACGCTAGCGCAGGATAAAGTGCGCGGCTTGAGGTTGCCAGTAGTATGACGGCCATTGTCTTTCATCCTAGCGCGTCCTGCGTACTGTAACCCAAATGGATGCAACGAGCAGACAAGGTATGGAGCAACTCGCTCATTCCACCTCCAGATCTCGCCTTCTCACGCAACGCACGTTCGAAAAGCTGCCATCGGCAGGACCAAGCCACAGAGCGACCCGGTTAGGAGTGGAGTTGCTGCTGTTTCTCCACTTGAAGGTATGAGAGTATCGCCAATTCGACGATTTCTTCTTCCGTTCCCCTCCTCTTCTATCGCTGTTCTTTGCTTTCTCTGCTGCGTTGAGTCGCTGCAGGTTTCTTATGCCTTCCCCGACCAGTTTGCGATTTGCTCCTGATCGAGAACTTCTACGTGGTCGAGTCCCGGCGAGTCAAGTGATGGATATCCGCTGCAACGACACCGGTCGCAGCTTTTGTCTGTCGATTGCGAGACCGTCTCTCGACGTGGCGGTGCTTTGGCTCACGGACAAAGAGTCGAACGATCGCTGGTCGGTGAATGTGAGCCTGTGAGTCCACTCACAAGCGGTATTCCGGACTAACCCGTGACGGCAGGTTTTGCAACGCTCCATTCAGCACGATGGAGAAGTTTCGCACGTCCGCTATCGGCTGGAAGGCACCGAATGCTGTGCTCGGCTTTGTTGAGGTATGTTTGCCATGCGCGCGAGAAACGTCAGGCTTCTAATGGATGGCTCCCAACGCACACACAGGATGCCATCCGCACGGCGAACGGAGCGGAGTGGGGGAGCACAAAGCTCTTTCAATCGTCTCTCGAGCAACGGGGCGTCTATCACTTGGTGATGAAGGTGGGAGTCTTCATCTCGCCGGACTGGTTCATCTGGGAGTTCCCCATGGTGCCGGAGGACCCTGCGGCAATCCAGAGACGCGACAAAGTGCAGCCTCTCACGTCCAAGGACGAAAAGGTGAACGAGCTTTGCCGCGAGTAGTCGCGCGTCTCTGTGAGGCGTCCGTCGCCGTTCCAGTCCCTCGATCGGCCAACAAATGAAGTGTATTGCGTTCAAAGCCGGGATATCAGTGTAGCTGGAAGGGCATCGTGTCTCCCGTAATCCATCGCATCGAGTCAAAGCCCTTGTCCAGTCAGTTCAGCGGCGACGGCGATCGCTGTCGTCCCCGCCCTTGCGCGCGTTCGTCAGGAACTGGTCCAAACCGAACGGATCGTCACTGTCGTCGTCGTCGCTTGCATCGCGACGACTGCGCTTGCGCTCAGGCTCGCGACCGCGCGACCGCGATCGGGAGCGCGAGTACGAAGGCGAGCGGCGCCGAGTCCGCCCACGTGACGCCGCCGGCGACCTTGGCGGCGAGCGGCGCCGACCACGAGATAGCGACCGCGATCGCGAACGAGATCGACCGCGGCGGATTGGCGAGCGTCCACGACCGCGAGGCGAGTGCGAAGGCGAGCGAGGTGCTGACCGGCGACGGCCGTGCGATCGAGGAGGCGACCGCGATGGCGAGCGGCGGCGGTCGTTGTCGCGCGACTGCGACTGCGACCGCGATCGCGATCGCGACGGGCTTCTCGCTCGTCGATCTCCTTCGCGCTTCTCCTCCCCTTCGTCCTCGTCCTTGACGCTGTCGTAGGAAAACTGCACGGGTCCGTCGCGAGCGCTGCTGCCTCGAGCGACCTCCTCCGTCCCGCGGAACTGCTTGTCGGCCTTGAACCGCTTGGCTTGTCCGCGCTTGAGATCGTCGTAGTCCTTGTCTGCGTCCGCGAACGCGCCTTCGTCGCCCTTGGGACGATAGACGCTCGCCTTGCCACGATCCACCATCGGCTTCGAGTACACGTTGTACTCGTCCTCGTGGCCGAAGCCCGAGCTGATGCCCTGCGACTGGTTGAACAGCCGCGAGTCGAACATGGCCTCGCCCGACAGCTTGCCGGAGCCCTGCAGTTGACCCAGCGCGATCTTCTCCGATACGTCGCGGTCCTCGTCGCGCGCCAGCTTACCCTTCTTGCCCAGCTTCTCCATGCGCATCTCGCGCTCGCGCTCCTTCTTCCGCTCGCGGCGGATCCGGTCGCGCTCGCGTCGCCCGTGCTCATCATTGCTGTCGTCCTCGCCGCCGCTGCGCCGCCCGCGGTCGCTGCGGTCGTCGTCGCTGTCGAACGAACGGCGGCGTTCCCGTCCGTGGTCATCGTCGCGGTCGTCGTCGGGGCGGATCCCGGCCCGCTCCATGCGCGCCTTGGATGCGAGCTCGCGCAGCTCGTTCTCCTTCTGCTCCTTCTGCTTCATCGCGAGCTTCTTCTGCACCTGCGCGCGCATGTTGACCTCCTCGCGCGCCTTGCGCTCGGCGATGGCCAGCGCCTCCGACAGCGAGGCAAAGTTGTCGTTGACCGTCACCTGCTGCAGCCCTCGGCCGTCGGCCGCGAGCCGCTTGTCCAGCGCAATCGTGAAGCCCTTCGAGTTCTTCCAGTTGGAGATCACGGGCGGGATCTTCCACGCCTGCTGGTCCTGCACCGTCAGCTTGCGCGGCGGCGAGTGCAACACGGGGACGGGTGGCGACGGCGGGCCGCGCACGGCCTTCTTGTGCTGGAACTTGGGCGGCTCCATCGGGTCCTTGGCCACCTCGACCATGCGGATGATGCGCTGCCGGCTCTGCGCACCCATCTTGCCCTGGTCGTTCGGCGTGTACCGGATGTAGCTCGACGTCTCCTGGGCCGACTTCTGCCGCGCCACGTTTGTCGGCCGCGCCGACGAGACCGCGCCTTGCACCAGCGCCTGCAGCGCCTCCTTGGTGCGGCTCGTCGCCTCCGCCTCCTCGTCCTTCGTCGGCAGCGCCAGCGAGTCCGACTTCACCTCGTCCTTCTCCACGAGGTCGCTGAACTTGGTGTACACCTTGGTCTTGTTGCGGTGGTGCTGCGTCACCACGGCGTCGTAGCTCACGCTGCCGTCCTCGCCGCGCACCTGCAGCGCCAGCGCACTGCTTTGCTGGCCGCCGCCGCCCTTGCGGCCCATGTTCAGCGGGAACTGCGCCACGTGCAGCTCCGGGTACGCGCCGCCGTCGCCAAAGTCCTCCTGCGCGCGCGGCACGAAGCGCTGCTTCACGCGCTGCGGGTACCGCGGGACCGCGCGCCGCGAACCTCCCGCGGGCACGCCGGCGGAGGACACAGCGGCCGCCGCCGGCGCCTCATCCTCGTAGGTCGTGTACGAGCGCACGGGCGCCGGGAACAGCGCGCTCATCCTGCTGCCGCTCGCCCTGCTCGCCCTGCGCGTCCGTCCCGTCGTCCGAGTCCCCCGACTTGTTGTTGTTGTTGTTGTTGTTGGGGAAAGTGCTTGGTGCCGGTTTTCACCTCGGATTCGAGGTTTATAGAAGCGTAACCTGTACCTCCTCTCGAGGTTACGATCCGTCGCTGCGAGTCGCGTACCTCCTGGAGCGACTTGAGTCAGCTATGGGCTGGGATTATCTTCAACAAACTATCTGCTGCGATAAGTCCGAGAGCAAGCTATCCCCGAATTGCTGCTGCCAAAAAGCATGGCCTTGGCGCTGCGGTTCCCCGAGGAAGGCGAGTTCAGGTGCGCCAGCTCCTGCTGCTCGGCACCAGTGGCGCTGCGCGCTGTGCACGGCGAGCGTGGTGCTGTTGTCCGCACGCAACTGACGCGTCTGCTCTTCTGTCTGCTGCGTCGCCAGCTCTCGCGCGTGCGATGTGCCATTCGAGAATGAGCAGGAGCAGCAGACAAAGCTCCCGGGCGTCGCGATCTTCCGCGTACGCACTGCCACTACCGTCACGTCTTGTTGTGCGCGGCACTCTTCAACTAACACAGGGTGGCGCTTTGTCTGTTTCTCGTACCGGCAGTGGAGCAAGGACGCACGCGAACAAACACCGGAGCTGGCAGATGCCGACGCGTGCGTCCGCGTTGCCAAGCTCGTCGTCGCCACGCCTGGTGCCGCGCAGGCATTCGTCCGCGACTTGACGACGGACTGGAGCGTCGTGGGCACGCTCGTGACCTCCGATCAGGAGATTGTACGTTGGTATCACTCGCACACTGCAGGATCTAGAGGAGCTCGTCTCAATCGACCACGCATTGCTTGGATCCGTCCACCACACACACAGCAACCATTCAAGCTTGGCGAGGCTGGCAAGACGGTGGGCTCGATCCTCGCCAAGACACCACGAATTGGAGGCGAGCATGGGAGCACACTGGTCTTGGTGATGGCGCAACCGGTGCCGGTGCAGTCCACGTGGGTGTGGCTGAATGCTCTCCGCCGCCACGTCGACGCAAAGAGAACCTTTTGCCTGGACTCGCAGCTCTCGACCATCTACGACGATGCGTTCGCAGGATCGAGCGAGTCGTTCCCGCTACTCCGCATGCTCTCGACGTCCAAGGCTGCCGCGGCGGAAGACGCCGGGCTCGCGCTACCGCTTCCGACTCCGCAGTTCGCGACCGGTGTGCCTGCAGCCCTACTCACTCTCGTATGATCTCTCGCTTGCTATATACGCGGCGGTTTGTCGTCGATGAAGTGCGCTTCACACTGACACGGCTCGATGGGATGGCGCTCTTACTAAAGGGGGAGCTGCGGAAGCAGAGTGTGAGCGTGTTCATCTGCCTTCGGGACGTCGCGACCGCGCCAGGCGACGCTGTCCGCTCATTCCTGCCGCTGGCATCGCTTCTTGGGTTGGAGGTGCCGTCGACGTTCAAGCCGACGGGGATGCCGACGGTATCCGCTTCCCCGGAAGTCAACGTTCTGTACACGTAGGCGGTTGATCCCTTGCCAATGGCCCAGTGTCGATGGCTGATGATCTTGCTGGGCGTGGGTGACCGAGAATAGATCCGTGAGTGTGCCCGCCCCTTGCATCTGTGAGTCCAACAGACTGCGGAGTGCCGACAATAGCAGCCGGGCAGCGATAATAGCAACAGGTCGACCTCGAGTCGCGCCGTTTCGCCACCATTTCGCCCCACCCATGAATGCAGCTCGACGGCCTAAACCGAGTCGGTACGGCCGACTGAGGAGCAGACTGCAAGCGCAGCCCATACCTGTCTGTGCTCCTGTATTAGCGTGGCGCTGCAGGCGCTCCTCAGGTTGATTCAGAGTCGAATGCCGCAGCAAGTCGGCGCCAAGTCGTTCTCGACGCGCTTCTTGCCGTCCGACGGTATCCCAGAATACAACGCGCTATTGGACGAGCACCTGGGGAAGCGCCGCGAGTATCTGCTAGGCAACAAGCAGTCGCTCGCGCTGCTGCAGCAGACTGGAGTGATCGCGCGAGTCGAGCGACAAGGCGAGAACCCGAACCAGTACATCGTCCATGTGGCACCAAAGACCACCGCGAGTAACCAGCAATTGCACAGCCTCCGCCGCAAGCGGCCTCCGTCTCTTCCGAGCTCGAGTGCCGGTGATGAGCGCAACTATGAAGCTCTGTGGCGCGCATTGCCGCCGTACGGATCGACTTCTGGCTTTGGACTTCGGAGTAGTGCAACAGCGCCGAACCTGAGCGTCGCCAATCGGACGGAGCCCGCGACGATGCACGAAGCAGACGAAAGAGAGCGCAACAATCGTGGAGAGGGCGATCCGCAAAACGATAAGGCTGGACAGATGGAGGAGAGGGAGGAGAAAGTGACCACGCTGTGGCATCCGCAGCATAACACAATCCATCGCCAAGATTTAGGAGTCCAAGCTTCAAGCGGAGATACGGGTCAACAGACTCGTCCTTCTCTCAGTGCCAGCAGCTCATCTGCAACACGCTCCAGAGTCGCTGCGCTCAAGAACTTGGGTCGGAGTCGCAGTACCATGTCGCTCGACTGCAAACCTCCTACGACACCTCACGTAGTCGGACAGCACGAAGCAGACACCTCAGCCAACGCGAGTCTCCCGTCGTTATGTGATACCAACAGCAGTAGCGCCGCTCGTCATCGCAATCGCAGTGTCATGACGATTCCATCCACATCGGCTGGCAACTCCGTCACCCCATCAGCATCCAAGGACACTCGAAGAGCATCTGGACTGAGCATCCGCGAGATCAGGACGAAGTCAGCCGCTGCCTCGACAACTCCCTCATCCGCGAAGACGACGCTAGAGCACTTGCTCGAGAGCGACGCGGCGTTCGCCTCGCAGATCCGCGCGATGAAGGAGCAACTCGCGGATCTGACGACCGAGAAGACATGGCTTGATGGAGAGATCGCCAAGGTGCGGCGGAAGCTCAAGGGTGTGAACGCTGTGCACGAGAACGATGTGGCAGTCGCGCACTGCGCCGCTATCATGCAGCAGCGGCTATCGAAGGCCGAGGAGGAGTACATGAAGCTTGTGACGGCGCAACAGCAAGTCAAGACCGCTGTAGATCATGTTCGGCGCGAGCTTTTATCGCTCAAAGCCATGCGGCGCAAGCTCGAGACAGACATTGATGACGTTCGGCGGTCGAATACCGCCATCGAGGAGAAGATCCATGCGACTAAGCTGGTGCGCAACGCGTTGTCCGAGGAGCTCGCGACTCTAGAGCGACAGGCCGATCTGGAACTCGAGGAGCAGAAGCTCAGTCTACCGCCTGAAGACGGTGTCGTGGTGGATATCGCCAGACTAATGAGCGCCGCAGCCAGTACCCGGCAGCCTACGAGTCCGAGGAGCAAGGTTCCTCCTGCGCTTGTGGCTACCGATTCGTCGTCGAATCCTCCGAGAACCGAGGAGCCGCGATCGTCAAGCCCGAAGAAGGACATGCAGCGACCATCAGTGGACTACGTCAAGGTATTCGAGCAGGTGCAGCTCACGCTTGGGTCGTTTGCGAGTGCGGAGGATTTTGCGCAGGCGTTCAACAAGACGGAGGAGCAGCTTCTTGCCAAGTACCGAGCGAGCCTGACACTCAAGGACGAGGTAGCGGCGCTAGCGAAGGAGCAAGAAGTGCTCAACCAGGAGCGCGCAGCGCGCCACGCAACAATTCGCGGCAGCGTCCAGGCCCACGGACACCTGGAGCTCGCCATGCAGCAGAAGTTGCATGCTCTTCAGAGCCGCATCGTATCATACAACAAGATGCGCGAGACTCGCAACAAGGAGCACTCACGCCTGCGCGGAGTCATGATCCGATGCCTTGAGATCCTCCAGGCCGAGAGCATCGTGGCGTCATTTGCCCAGACGCTCCCGCCAACAAGATCATTGACGTCGATTCCGTCTTCATCATCGCTACCGTCGCCGGTCGGGTCGAGTAACGGACTGGCGACTCCATCTGGAGGCACCCCGACGCACTCGACGGCCTCTTCGTCGGCAAGACCGCCGCTTCTGGGGGAACTACCGTCGTTCGTGCTGCTCGAGGCGCTGCAGAAGAAAATGACTGAGGTGACCATGGCGCTGAAGATCAAACACAGCGCGCGCATCGTTGAAAGCCCGAAGGATTGCTTCCACACGAGCCGCAACGCGGGTGGGCGGCGTAGTAACATGTTCTCGACGCGCGAGGTGTCAGTAAGTGACGCTGTCATGTGCTTCGAGCCTGTGCTGGATCACACTGACGTTGTGCACTTGTTGCTTCATGACAGAAAATCGTGTTAGGACCGCGAGATCCGCCGGGATCTACCTTGGCTGCCATCATGGAGAGTGTTCAGCCGCCATCGGTGGAGACAGCACTTGCCATGACCGAGACTAGCGCAGGCAATAGCGATGCCAGCGGGAGACCGGGGGGTGGATCGATTCTGTGTCCGGTTGGAGAGATCTTGATCGCGGGGAGGAAAAAAGGAGGCAACGCGAGCAGCCATTCCCAGCCTTTAGACCTCGCTCCACGACACAGAAGAGCGTCCATCGTATAGTACGCACGTCAATGATACCCGTCACCAAAGTTCCTCTCGGAATTGCAACTCTATTTGTCAATAAGACCATCGATCGGCGGCAATATGCTACGTGCCATGGACTGCATATCAGAGCAGCGTTAAGAACGCTCGACGGGCATTGAGTTCGATGGATTGGAACTCAATTGGAGTGCTGTGGGTATTTGCCACCGCGCGAATCGGGAAATGAGCCGCTCGATCATCGCTCGAGTCGGAGAAGACACTCGTTGCAGCAGCTAGTGGCACGACCCAATATGGATATGCATCGGCAACAGAAGTCAGTCAACCGACACACGAGTTCATTCTTGCTCGCTCTCATCATGTACTTCTTCCTTTCTTTTCTCCATCTTCTTCAAACTGTTACCTTCACAAGCGCAATGACAACGACATTGCTAACCAAGCTGAGATTCAGACTCATATTTCTTCTCCTTCTTGACTTCAAATACATCACTCTCGAAGGGTTTCTCGTGTCTTCCGACCGACAATTCCACGACAAAACGGTGTCGGGGAAATTACTTGACCGAGATACTCAAGCCGCTAGCGCCTGGATTTTCTCGCGCGCTTGGATGGCGCTCGGATTCTCTGGCGTCAGAGGGAACAACCACACACAGCTCTTCTCGCTCAGCTTGACGCACACCTCGAGTTCCATGTAGTACGGATTCTTCACGTGCAAGGTGCAGCCACAGTCACGCTTGCGGGTTCCGTTCCACGCGTCCTGCATGTCGAAGCCAACGCGAGGTGTTAGCGGTGATGTCACATTACGTATCGTGAGATCCACATGACCTGAATGATCCCAAGCACGCAATGTGGCATGGCAACGAACGGGTCGGTTGTTTGGCAAAAGCCGTGAGTGAACTTGTGCTGCACGTTGCAGAACCTGAGGAGTATGACGAGGTCAGAAGTCGCCATTGGACAGCATGCGTGACAACACAAACCAATTGCTCACCACATCTCACTCGACTCGGCGCCTTTCAGCCAGATGACGGACGCATCAGCCGCCGCCGCAAGCTGGATGCTTGTTGAGAACCTGCGTCCCGTCGGCGCCTCGATCGACATGACTCGCTGCTTTCCGTGCGTTGTGGAGGACTCGTTAGAAGCTGCAATGCGAGTCCGCCACCTCAATATACTCGCAGGCATGGATATCAATGCGAGGAGCTATCAAATGGCATCCAGCGTGACCTGTTCCTTTACCTTCCCGACGTAACCAAACCTCTTTCCTTTGAAATCAAGTGTGGCGCCACACGGTGACAAGGAAGTTTGACAGGAAAGCATGGCAAACAAGATCGCGACCGCTGATTTTACCAGGAACTACCCTCATTCATTAGCGGGGAGTTCTCCTTCAAATGGAATGGGTTGCCTTTGGCGCCGCTTCCGTCAAGTCCGCAGATCTGCACAGTGATCACTTGGCGGCCTTGGCTTGCAACTCCAGGCGTTGCTGGATCGCGACGGCGTCTTGCGGAGTGAACGGGAGCTTCCAATTGTAGATCTTGGTCGGACCGTTGAGATACATAGCAATACTAGCCTCCAGATAGAACGGCGTCTTCTCGAGGAGACGAAGAGAAAGGCTTCCGCCCGCGTTGTTCGCGTCCTGCTGATCTCGCTCATGAGAAAACGTCGAGGACCAAGATATCAACTGTCGTTGCGGTCGACTTACCAGGAATATCCCAGCAACGCTGTGCGGCATCTTGCAGAAGTCGTTCGCATTCTTGCCACGAAGCAACTGCTGCGTCAGCTCGCAGAACCTGTAGTGCTCCATGCCGAAGAGGTCAGCAACCACAAGCGTAGGCGCGAAGCAACCTCCACGTCTCGTGTGACAACTCGCCATTTCTCGCCGGAGTCAGCGTCGTGGAGCCAAAGCACGCACAGCTTGCCGGCTGGATCTCCTTGGTAGTCCATGCTGCGCTGGAACTTTCTCCCCGACGACGAAGTCACCGCCATGGTCGCTGCAGTGCTGCAAAAGAGTAAGTGAGTGCTCGCTCTGTCCTCGAGTGTCGAGAGCAGGAGAAGACCAAGGTCCTCTCTTGAAGAGTTTGCCTGGTATTCCCGAGTGTCTCTCGCTTCGCAATTTCTGAGAGCTGCTCGGCAGAACTTGTCCCGCGGCATCGATCGAGATCCTTGCCAAGAACGTTGTTGAAGAATTTGCTTGACAACGCCATCAATCAACATGGAACCATTATGTTGACCAAACTACAGTATTATCATTTCTCACATCAACACCACGTATTGCTCTTGCTCGTCATCGACGTCACCGGCATCGCTCTGTCCATCAGCGAGGACATCTCGCTCCACCACGTCCATCTTGAGCTTTAGGCGGCGGCGCGCGTTGTTCACCGCCACTCCGACAACCAGGAACAGCAGCACAGCGCCGAACAGCAAGGTGTCAGTCGACATCCAGCTGACTGCGTCCGAGATCGCCAATCGCCGACCTCCCGACTGACGACCGAGAACTGCAGTCGGGTCGTCAACTGTGTCTCCTCGGAGAAACGTAGGGACCTTGGGTGTCTCCACAGCCTCGCGGTTGGCGCTCACTAGGTGCTCGATCGTGGCCGCGACGTCCGCCATGGCGTCCACTCCGTTCGTCATGAGCAACAGCCGCTTGCCGTCGTCGGTGTGCATCTGCAGTCGCTGGGGTTGGTGCGCGGTCGCGGATTGACCGGCTTCGAGTATGCGAGCCGATACGACGTCAGCGGCGTCGACCGCAGTCGCATCTTGGTACTGCTGTGTTGTTTGCGACTGCGACCGCGACTTGAGCTGCCGGGCTGAGAACGCCTGCGCTGCCGCCCCCTGCAGCGGGCTCACGTCAACGAGCGCGTCGCCATCGTCTGGCTCGACCGCTAGCAGCTCGGCCGCTTCCATGGTGTTCTCAACGACGAAGGTCTTGTTGTGTGCGCTCGCATGAAGATCGCTCGCCAGCGTCGCTTCGAGCATTTCTCTGCTCCCGAGTTCGTCAGTATTTCAAAAAGCGGTGTGTTTGTATCTAGTCACAAAAGCGAAATGGAAAGAGCAAGGTTACGCGCAGTGGATATGCGGACGTAACCTTCGATCGAACATGGGACTCGAAGCGAGGCGCAGGCATGATGGCGTTCACGCCCCCAACCTGCTGCGCTGCGCTCGCTGCAGTCGCTGATTGCAGCAGGCACTCAAGCTCTTACTAGTGGTGTAAACGAAGCGGGTCGGACCCTGCGCGCGCGTGTATTGACACCGGCACAAGTTACGACGCGCATCGAGCTCTACCACGCCGTCGGACCGCGCTCCGCTCAGGCGCTACGCGCGACGACGCGCTGCGGCTCACGCGTAGGCTTGACTGAGACCTCCTGGCGGCCCTTGGGGACGTTGTACCAGAAGCGCACGAAGCCGTCGCGCGTGGCGAAGATCGTGTGGTCCTTGCCGAGCCCGACGCCGCGGCCCGGGTGGTACTTGGTGCCGCGCTGGCGAATGATGATGTTGCCCGCGATCACCGCCTCGCTGCTCGCAACGCGCGCGCACACACGGCACAGGAGATTAGACACAAGACCGAGCACGCCAGGCAGCTGTCCGCTGCACGGCTGCCGATGCACGCACCCGCCGAACTTCTTGACGCCGAGGCGCTTGGACTCCGAATCGCGGCCGTTCTTGGTGGAACCGCCAGCCTTCTTCGTGGCCCATCGGCGCGAGACGCTGAACACGCTCTCGGGGATCGCCACGCCCGCGCCAGGCGCCAGCGAGCGCCCAGAGGCGGCCGCGCCACCCCCGAACGCGCGCGCCAAGCCCATCGCCATCGCCATGTTCGCTGCGCTCTCGTCTCCCTCGTTGGCTTTGCCCCACCACAAAAACCGAGGCGCAGAGTGATCGTCAACGTAACCCATTTGTGGGGTACGTGGGTACCCTCCGCTCCAGAACAGAGGGTACACTTCGCTGGAACTGTACCCTCGTGGTGGAAAGACGCGAGAGCTCCGCGGAAACGCCGAGCGCCAAGCGACGATGCCGTACGTCAGCGGGGGCGAGGTGGTCGAGAAGCGCTCGATCTGGCGGCTGTCGATCATCACGGACGTGGTCTGGGGCGCGGTCAACTTTGTCGGGCTCTTGTACGTGCGCTGCGTGCGACCGCGCCGCCGTTTGGATATCCTTCCGGCCTCCAGTGTGGACGGAAGGAAGGAGGGAGGGAGGGAGGGAAGGAGGGAGGGAGGGAGGGAGGGAATCGTCGCTAGGCGCTGACAATCGCCGTGCTGTGATGTGACGCGGCGCCTCTTGCCCTAGCTTCTCGTCGCTGTTCTCGGTGCGTCGAGTGCGCGGGTCGGACAGGACTCCCGGTGGCGCATTGCCCTGCTCTGACTGGCCGCAATTTACCACGCAGGATCCGACGACGACGCGCGGCAACAGCAATGTGAGCCGACCCGTGCGCGGGTCAGGCTCCAGCTCCCGTCCGGGGAACGGGAGTGGCCAGGGCCCTCGGCGTCCAATGGGCGGCATCAGCCATCGCGGCACCATCCACCAGCCGAGTACGCGTCGTGCTATCTGTCGAGAGGCACTCAGTCTGTAGTGGCGACGGCGATCCCTGACTCCTCGTCTTGATCTGTGCCTGCGCAGTGGGCGGCGGCTGCTGCGGCTAAGGGCTCCGTCCGTTCCGCCACGCCTCGCGCCACAGCAGCGGCGTCCCTACTCTATAGCCTTTAGCTCGGAGACAAGCGAACGCCCGCGCGTCAAGCACACAACATGTATTTCTACCGCGATGATAAAGCCGCCGTCCACCGCCGCCCGGCCGGTCCGGCGCTCTGCTTGGTGCCGGCTGGGTGGCTACTTGGTCCGCCGCTTCTTGGTGTGGCCCTTGGTGATGTTGCCGAGCTTCTTGCCGCGCTTCTTGCGCTTGCCGCCGGCCTCGCCGTCCTCCTCGTCGTCGAACGTCTTGCCCTTGCTCTTGCCGGCGTCCTCCTCGCGGCCAATCACGCGCTTGAGCACGCTCATGCTGCGCTCCTTCTCGGTCGACTCGGCGCCCGTGAGCGGCAAGAACTTGTTGCGCTTGCCCTTCTGCTTGCGCTCCGCCTCACCCTCGCGCATCTTGTCGAACTTGCCCATGGACGCCGTCGAGAACTGCACCTTCTCGAGCGTCTTGCGCGTGCCCTCCTTGCCGCGCTGCTTCGCCTTGACGTCCTCCGTGTTCATGAGCTCCACAGGGATGCCCGCTGGCGCCGCCGCCGCCGCGCTCCCCACCGGCTGCTTGCCCCGGCCGTTCTTCTGTTTGCAATCAGTCACAACGTCGACGAGGAGCGAGCCACAGCGTGTTCGTTAGCGAGACAGACGGGGGCGCCGCGAGAGCGATCGGCGCTGCGAGAGCGATCGGCGCTGAGCAGACGCACCAGGTTCCGCGCCTGCGCCTCGAGGTTCTTTTGCACGCGCGCGCGCTTCTCCTGCTTGCGCTTGGTCCACGGGTCCTCCATGTCGCCAGGCTTGACCTCGGCGGCCCAGTCGCTGAGGTCGTCGTTGGCGCGCTTGTAGCCCCACGTGGGGGCCCACTCGCCCGTGCTCTCGTCGAACTCCTTGCGCGACTTCTTGCGCTTGACGATGCCCTTCTCCTTGGCGAACTTCTCCCACTTGGTCTCCACCTTGGGCTTGGGCAGCGGCTTCTCGCGCGGCAGCGTCGTCTCGGGCTCCGGCAGCAGCGCCAGCGGCCCCATGTCCGACATCTCGCGCGGCAGGTCGAAGATGCGGTTCACCAGCAGCTGCACGTTCTCGCGCGCGTGCAGCGCCAGCTCCTTCTCGCTCGTGTACGCGAACGGGTGCGTGTCGAAGGCCGCGAGGTTGCCCAGGTCGTACGTCAGGTCGTCCGCTTTCTTCACGTCGCTCGAGCTGCCGGCCGCGAACGCCGCCGGCGCGATCTCCGACGCCTTCACCACCATCTTTCTCTCCCGTTCGCTCGCTCGCTCACGCTCCTCTCCGGCAGTTGCTCGCGCTCCACTCCGCCCGCGGTCGGCGCCAACAAGCAGCAACGAGCGAATGCGGCTGCGGCTGCTGCCGTTGCTGGCCATGCGCGAGCTGCTGCCAACCACCAGTCCGACCCATTTCCAGCCAATCCGCGCGGTGGAGGCTTGGCTTCGTGCGGCTCGATTGGATAGAACTGCGTACATACCAGTCTTTGAGAATATGCCGCGTATTTGAGCCAAATCTATGAGGATGCATCTGGCAGAAACTGCCAAAACGAATGCACAATTGCCAAATGTGTGCTCTATCGAAATGGAGAGGCAGGGATCCTCGGAACCGACCCTGATTGGCTCGATTTTGATCAGCGGTAATTCTCCGCGGACAAAGACGCGCCAAAGACTCACTCGCTCACACTCGCGCCATGCCACGACAAGTCGAAGGCGCTGGCGATCCATCGGCCGCCGTCGCGCTCGCCTCCGCGCTCACCTCCGCGCTCGCGGCCTCCTTCCTCCCCACACGCAGTTCGCTGCTTCACTGCCTCCCTCCTTGTGTCTCTCTCTGTCTCTGTCTCTCTCCGCCGGCTGATAGCCTCCGGGTCCAATGGAGCCGACGCGAGGCGGCGACCCCGCGAGCGTGCGCGTGCTGACGGACCGCGCGCTGTTCGCGCACATCACGAGCTTCATGGACGGCCTGCCGTTCCGCATCGCCATGTTCGTCAAGGCTGAGCGCTTCCGTCCGCGGCTGGAGGGCCGCTACCCGTCGCTGCGCGGGCTGCTTCCCCAGCTCGCCATCATCGTCGACGACGAGGCCATGCTGTCGGCGATCCAGCGCTTCGCGGACGAGCGCCGGCGGCTGCAGCGCGAGCAGTCGGCGCGCCTCGCCGCGGCACCTGCTGACCCCAAGCAGGCCGCGATGGACCGCGAGCTCGAGTTCCACGCGGTCGTGCGCTGCGCCGTGCGCTTCGACCGGCTGCACTTGCTCGAGTGGCTGCAGCAGCACCTGTCGCTCGACGCGTACGAGTTCGAGCACGGACTCATGGACATTGCGGTCACACACACGCGCGGCACGGCGGTCATGGACTGGGTGCTCGCCCAGGCGCTGGGCCGCATGGCCGGCGCGCGCGCAGATCTCCGGCAGGTGTCGCCTTGGGCCCTGCGCGTGGTCGCCTACCGCGGCCAGCTCGACAAGCTCCGCTGGCTCCACGCGCACGGGTTCAAAGGCTTCTCGCCGGCGATCGCCGACGCGGCGGCGTCCACCGGCCAGCTCGAGACGCTGCGGTTCCTGCACGACGAGGGCGTCGCAAGCTGCACGCCCCGCGCCATGTTCCTCTCGGCGACCAACGGCCACCTCGAGGTCGTGCGATACCTGCACGCGAACCGCGGCCGCGACGGCGCGCTGGCCGCGCGGGCGTCGCAGGGCATGACGCGCGCCGCGCTGCACGGGTACCACGACGTCGTCGCGTTCCTGGGCCAGAGCGGGTACGAGCCCATGTGGGGCACGCTGCAGGACGTAGTCGCCGCCGGCAGACTCGAGGCGCTGCGCGCGCTCTGCCTCTTCTCGACCGAGGGCTGTCTGTTCGACGCGCGGCGCAGCGCCAAGCGCCGCCACAACGCCGAGATGGTCGAGCTCCTCAGCTCGCTCATCGCGCACAACGTCTGGTTCTGCAGCCAGCGCAAGCACTCGCCCTTGGGTCCGCGGCGCTGCCAGAAGCCGCTCGAGCGGCTCTCCGCCGCGGGCGAGGGCGGCGGCGACAAGTCCGACTCGTGAGCGTCTCTGATGCGTCGAGAGCCCTGCGATCGACTGGCTGCGTCATCCCAAGCGCCTGCAGTAGCATCCTCCTCGCCAGCGCCGCTGCAGCCCGTCGTGTTCCAAGACCAAGCGCAGAGCGACGAGCCGCAAACATGGACCGGTCCCGGCGGTCCGTTGGCAGAAGCGGTACGCGCTTCGGACCGCCGGCATTGCGTCGAGGAGAAGCGCCGTGCCCTCCCTTTACGAGTGGATGGCGCGCGCCGCGAGAGCGCCACGCAGGCTCGGGAAGCTCTCGCACGCGAGAGGCTCCGTCTCAGCCGCGGCGGATCTTGCGGAGCGACGGCACCATGCGCCTCTACCTGTCGCTGCAGCTCGCGCCGGCGGAGCGCGTCTTCATGGCCGCCGCTTCCTCGCGCGATGGCAGAGTGCGGGCGGCGATCCTTGCGATCGATCGATGGATCGCGCCGACAAACGGATCATTTCGGTCGTCCGGACCTTCGCCAGCGGCCACTGTCCTGTTGAACGGCGCTGAAGTTGCGGGGCAAGGGTTCGTGACAGAGAGTGGTATTTGGAGGATAATCTTGTCTTACAAAACCCAAGTCAAAAGCCTGCTGTTCTTGCGTCCATTTCTTCGACTGCACCTGTTGCTTTACCAGCTGGCGAAACGGTAGAAGCTGGTGCGGACGATCGGCAGCGGATGATGTTGGATTCAGTATGCACGTCTGTCGCCAACCAGCCCGTTCAGTGCGCAGGCGGCGGCGGCGGCGGCGGCGGCTCCATTCGCACACCTGTCGGACGCCGCGCACTCTTCCTGCCCGACCACCCGAAGGCGACTGAGCCACGAGCGACAGGGATCATGCGGACGACGAGCGCGCTGGTGCTGGCGGCGGCGACGGCGGCGGTGAGCGTCCCCTTCGCGGAGGGCTACTACAAGTACGTGGCGCTGATCCCGAATGGCGGGAACGTGCCCGACTCGCCCAACATCGGCCACCTGAGCGAGGACGGCACCACCGGGCTCAACGACTTCGGCGACGCGTTCGCGGCGGCCGGCGACGAGTGGACCACGGCGCTGTGCCAGGAGGACACGGACGGCGACGGGTACACGAACGGACAGGAGCTCGGCGACCCGTGCTGCACGTGGACGACGACCAACACGGCGGACTTGATCACGGACGGCGTGAGCCACCCGAGTGACGCGTCGCAGATCCCGACGAGCGACGAGCTGCTCGCGGGCTGCACGAGCTCGTCGACCACGAGCGGCAGCACGAACTCGTCCACGTCGGGCGACGATGTCAACGACGTGCTGGCGCCCGTGTCGGCCGGCTCGTCGAGCGAGATGCCTCCCGACGACGACGAGGACGACTCGGACGAGATGGCCGAGACGACCGACGCGTCTCCAGGCGCGGCAACGCTTAGCCTGTTGGCGGCGCTCGCGTCGGTCGCCGCCGCTGCGTTCGCGTTGTAGAGCCGATCGCTGTCGTACAGTACCGCTCAGTGTCTATCGTGCGTTTAGTAGATCGCCTGACGCGACAATATTATGCATGAGTTCGCGAGGTGCATGGCGACCAAAGGCGGCATGTTGCGGTGTGTAAATGGACCTCGGGCTCGACGAGTGCGCGGCAGCGTGGCAGTCGCGGCCAGCAGCCAGCAGCCAGCAGCGCGCACAACGAGAGCGATTATACGAGCGCCACACGCGTGCGTCGGCCTCTCCTGTCCTCTTGGCACGCCTGCCCACTCTGCGCTCGCCGCGTCGCCCGCTCATCCCGTCGGCGACGGAATAATGAAGAGCACGATCAGCACGACCACCAGCAGCGCTATGACGCCGTAGAGCTTGCAGGCCTGCGGTGTACCGAGATCAACAGAGCGGCCCGAGACAGTTCGTTAGCCGCCTGGCACGCCACTACAAGTGCGAAGCGACCGACGCACGCACATGCTTCTTCTTGGCGTTCACGTTCCGCGCGGCCTCTTCTTGCCGCTCCAAGTCTCCGTGGGCGTCGTCCATCCGCTGGAAAAGTCACAGCGCCAGCATCGATCAGAAGAACGCCCCACAGCAGCACGACAACAGTCTCCAAGATCGAGGGGACTCACGTTGCCGATGTCATCGACCATGGCAGTTTGATCGACGACTTCGTCATTGATGGCGTGCGCCTGGCCCTTGAGATTGCGTACACCATTGTAGATCTGGTCGAGCTGCGCGTCCTGGCGCGAGCGGTCGTCCTGCTGGCGCCGGTCGAACGCCTGCTGGGACGACATCTCGTGGTAGTCGCCGTTGTTGCGGCTGGCCATTGGTCGCTTGCTGCGCTCGTTCCGGGCGACCAATACGCGCTCTTCGACGACAGAAACGCGTGGGCAACGCTCGAGAGCTCGACTGCACGCCGCGGGGAGTCGCTCACAGCAACAATCCGCGGGGGGAAGCGGAGAACGCGGCGAAGCAAGGCGTCCGGCGACCGGGCCGTGCTTCTTCCTGGCTTTTTGGCGAGTTGACGGCCGCGCCTGCCGCCCAACGGAGAACGACACGAGGGATAGAAAACCCAAGAGAGGCGAAAAGAGTGAGAGAGGACGCCAGAACCTACCCACAGGTGGATTCATGTGCGACACACCAGTTTGCAACCCACCCTCGAGACTCAGAACGAGCCGATTGGATCAGATCTGTGACGGAGCGCGACGCAACCAGTGCAACGTGGGCAAGCGGATCGCCGCCGCCTCGAATCGCCGCTGTGCATGAACGGAGTGCGCAGCGTCGAGGAGAGAAGAGCGCAGCGCATCGGCACTCCCTTCTTGCGTCAATGCTGAGAGCAGTAGTGGTTCATTAGCAACCACGCTTCGTCGCGATGCAACGGCGTTCGGTCCCATGAGTGCGACTGCAGATGAGAGCAGTCATTCGCTTCATAGCGCTCGCGCTCAGTGACATCACGACGAAGGAAAGGGTACAAGGGTACGTCTATTCATTCGGCGTGGGCGGTCTCCAGTGCGGATCGTCTAGCGCTTAGCGGCAGACGCCAACGGCTCGAATGTCCTGACGAGCGAAAGCGAAATGGAAGCTCGTGCTCTGATGGCACACAAAGAGAGGAGCGCGAAGCTTACGCGAGGTACGCGCCAGCCGCCAGCACGGTCGCCGTGACCATCCCGACGGCGCCAGCAGCGGTCGAAGCGTCGTTCGAGCCCACGGAGCCGGACGCCGACGACGAACTGTCCGAGGACGAGCCCTTGAGCGACGACGTGGACGAGGAGTCCGTCGTGGTCGTAGAGGACGAGTCCGACGACGAGGCCGTCGCGTCGGAGCCAACGGTGCTCACAGTCGTGTCCGATCCCAGCGAAGACGCCGTGACCGTGCCGGTCGTGGACGCTCCAGAGTCGCCCACACCCGTGGAATCAGCCGCGCTGGACGTGCCGGTCGTCGTATCCGTCGCGCCGGTCGTCGTATCCGTCGCGCCTGTCGTCGTATCCGTCGCGCCGGTCGTTGTACTGCCCGTGGCTCCCGTCGTCGCGCTGCTCGACGTCGTCGTCGCCGCCGAGTCAGCCGCAGTGGTCGCCGCAGGAGCCGTCGTGGTCGTCGTGTCCTGGGCGTAGGTGCCGGCGACAGCGAGGGCAGCGAGCAAGAAGACGCGGAAGAACTTCATCGTGGAGGTGGACGGGCGGTACTGGGCTGGATGTGCTCGTTGGCGAGTGAGTTTGCGAATGAAGAGACGCTGCCAGCGAGAACTGGCGACGCCGACCGAGCAGAGAGCCCGAATGGTAGACGGGAAGATCGACCCTCCTACCTCCTCCGTGGCGACGCCGGACAACTGCAACGAAAGTGAACCTACCTGCCTCCTCGGTGCCTCCAAGCCGCGCGATAATGGGCGACGGTCGACAGCGTTAGACGCTCGTTCGTGCGCGCGCATAGACCGCAAGTCCCTCCCTCGATATTTCGCTGGCAAACATGCGACGGTGCCGGCTGGGTCGCGCTCGCGGCGCGGCCGCCTTCCCACCTCAACACCAGACACACATGCATTGCAAGAGCCGAACGCCTCGCGCTCGGATGGCTCGAGATCGGGCGGCGGCGCTGCCGATCCGTATCGCGAGGCCATGCGGCGCGAGAAAGGATCTCAGATGATGGATTTTCGCCAGCCGAGTAGAGTCGCACGGCACGTGTGCCCAGCCGATCTCATTGAAGCCACGTGATACCGGCTCGACCACAAGACAAGCAGCGATAGCTCGCGTTGACTCACTTACTCACTCACTCACTCACTCACTCACTGCGGCCATGACCGCCGCAACGCGCCGAGTCCATGCTGCACGGAGTTTCGGGATCGGCGAACACGTTGGACACGGCTAGAGCTGCACCGCGAGCACCGCGACGCACGTGGCTGCGACAAGCGCGCTGCTCCACAGCGCCGGCAGCTTGGGCTCTCCAGCCGCGGCGTTGGACCCGGACGAACTCGACGACGAACTATCCATCGACCCGCTAGTATCGGAGCCGACGGAGGCGCCCGCTTCCGCGCTCTCGCTCCCGCTATCCTCCTCTGTCTCGGTGCTGCCGCCGCTGGAGCTCTCGGACGCTTCCGTCGACCCGACAGACGACTCGGACACGCTCGACGGCGTCGAGGTCGAGCCCAGCACGTCGGTCCCCGGCTTTTGGCTGGTCGGTGTCGGCGACACCGTGCTCACGGGCACCGCGTCCTCTGGCGCCTCGGTCGAGTCGTCCACGGTGTTGTCGTTCGCGGCGACCGCGCTGTCGCCGAGCGTCGTGCCTTCAGACGAGTCCTGCGCAGAGACCGCGGCGGCCGCGGCGAGCGAGGCGAAGGCGAGGAGCCGCAGGAAGCGCATGGTCGGGGAGCGGAACGGAACGGGCGCGCCGGCTGGTCAGTGTGACAATGAAGCCGCTTCTCTTCCTCCTCCTGCTTGGCTCGGCATGGACGAGCGAGCGAGTGCGCGCACGCACCCACTAGCTTTTACGTGCCGCTGGCGGCTGTCTATCTGCATCTAAACTCAATGGATAGCTTCCATTTTGAGTGTGTTTCTATTGCGTGTCATGATTTAGCGTCGCCGATGCGAAGAGGCCGGTTCTGACTACCCGCTCGCAGACGCCAACGACTGTGGGTGGAGCGCGCGAAGGATCGATGGCTCGCTGTTCGCGCATCCGCGTGGACCATGCCCTGCATTCGTTCGATGTTGTCTGTCGTGCCGGGTCTCGGGCGGCGGAGCGACGCTAGGAGCGCGCGGAGGCGTCTGCGGAGCGCCAGAGCCGCGCCTCCATACGGTTGAAGTGCTGGTAGGAGCCCAAGAACGGGAGCAGCTGGTAGGAAGAGCTTCGTGGGTCCGACGAAGCCGTCGATGGCTGCTATTCGCTCGTCCAAGATAGCGGCGAGAGCCTCATTGCTCTATCGCCGCGACTGTCCAGATCTTGTAAGAGCTCTTCCTCGCTCGCCTCGCCGCTGCAGCGAGCATTACCGCAGCGCAATCCCTTCGCTGTTCGAGATCAATGCCGCCCTCCTTGTTGAAAGACGGGAGGACGGTTGACCGAAGCATTCGCCTCGAACATCAACAGTTCTTTCGATCCCGCGCGGGTCTCGTTGAGCCGGTGATGGCAACAACTCCGCGCCGCCTCGCTGTCGTGGTACTATGGAGACATGCCACTACAACAACATGGTGAATCGCATCCCTTCGTGGATCGGAAATCGAGTCGAGAAGAACTGGACGGCGACTACCTCTTTACTTCCCTCTATCTCTCCGCAGTCTGGCCGCCAAGCGACATAATGATACACACTCCGTGTGCTATCATGCATGGAAGTGATCTAGTCGCTACCCGGCAAAGTCGAACGAGTCGTGACGCTCGCGCGTGTACTCGTCGTCGTCCTCGACGACCTCTTCAACTTCCTCCTCGACGCTGCCTGCCTCGTACGCGCGACCAGTGCTCGGCAGCCGAGATGATAGTGTATCCGGCTCAGCATGTCGCTCGGCGTCGTCCTTCTCGCTCTCGCCATCCTGATCCATGAAGCTCGACGATTCACGACGGCGCTTCTTCTTCTTCTCTATCTTCCGCTGAGTCTCCTTGTCGATCATCTTCGCGATTGCGTCCACCATCTCCGAGTCAAGCGGCGCAGCGGATGCGCGGAGCGCGATCTCAATTAGTCGCGGATGGTTCTTCTCCTCGAATTTGAACTTGCTCTTCAGTTCCTTTCGCTTTCGCTTCGGGAACAGCGTCGCCATCATGGAGAAGTTGGCGCCGACCTGACTGAGACACTGCACGCAACAAAGCAAGCATAGGCATGTCAGTACCAGACTCGGTGCGTGATATCCCGGACGCAAGACCTACATAGTAGAACTGCTTCGTCTCCTCCTTGCTCCATCGACGGCCTGGGCCGTTCGGATGCGACGAGTTCAGACGCGGGCCGAAGTAGCGAGGCGGGATGCCATTCTCGGAGTCGTTGTGTAGATCATCTTCCTCAGCTCGGAGCTGCTGGTGCAGGTGCTCGTCGAGCTTGATCGTGGATTCCAGGATGACCATCTTGCCATCAACGATCTGAACCTGGGGAGTGACGAGCGATCCGCCGAGAGCTGTCGACTCGGATGAAACTGAGAGCGAGTGGACGCGCTTTAGCGCGTTCATGTTGAGCAGACTGGAGGATTTGGTGTCGCCCGCAGGCACGCTCGCATCTGCTGACTCCTCTCGCTCATGCTGGTTCATGCGTCGCCCCTTCGGGATTGTGAGCGCCAGTTCGCCCATTGTCATTTGCGATGGCTCTTTCTTCATCAGCTCCGACTTTTTGCGGCTCGGACCGCGGGATAGTGCGATCAGCGACGCGATAGACGATGCGTTCGAGGTGCTGCGCTTCCGGCGAGCGCGAGGGTTTGCTGAGGTCTTCTCTGTCGTCACTAGGGCTCGCGAGTTGTCAGCGTCGTAATTGCCGTCCTCCTCGTCGCCAAGTTTGCTGTCAAGAAGCAGCGACTTGGCCCACATCGTGGCTCGCTCGCGCGCAGGAACGTATATCTGTGAGAGTGTTGACAGCCACGTATTAGGCTCTATCATGCGCGAAGAAGCAAGGCAGTAACAGCAAGACAACACTACCTTGGTCGAGTCTTCCGGCAGCTCGAGTTCGTCCGGGTTCACGTCTTCGTCTTGGTCGTCGTCAGACTCCTCCTCAGAATCCATATCCCTTCGATACCGCGTGTTGGTTTTCGCCTTGCGCTGCAGCTGCACACACACAATGTCGAGGTTACTTTCCCATTCACAGCACACTGGGAAGTCAGAGTAATAACTGACCGACTCCCGCCGGGGCTCCGCGGATGTCTTCGTTGGCGGCTTCACCGACTCATCCACGGTCTTGCGGCGCTTCGACTGACGTTGCTTTCCATTCGGAGTGCTGTCATCTTGCTTGTTTGTGCGTTTCACAACCGCACGCTCGCCGAGGACATCGACGTCACCATCCCCCTTGTCCATGCCAGGTGGAGCTCGACTAGCCAAGAGCAATGGGGAGTTCGTCACCGAAGAAATACTCTCCGTTCGCGGATGTCGGGCTTGAAGTTGCACTGCCGCACGGCGAGGCGACTGGTGTGGACGGATATCCAGCTTGTGGACTATTCGCTGCACCAGCGTAAAGCCACGAGGCGACACGAATTAGAGTCAATGCGCGCGATGCATCCTCGGCTGGATGAAACGAATGAGTACCTTCACAAGCGGGTTGCTGCCATCCTTGGCTGTAAGTGGAGCGTGGCCTGGGCTGACCATCGCACGTGGGCCTAGCACCGGGCTCGCATGAGTTCGGTAGAGCGAACCTGCCCCCGACATCTTGGCGAGTCGCTCTACCCTCAAGCCGTTGCCATTCTTGATCGTGCAAAACAGCACGCATCACAAGTCAGACCTCAGCGCGATACCAGCCTCTTCAGCTCCTCGTGCTATAGACGCACCGGGTGTCTCTGGACCGGAAGAATGACAGGAGAGCGCGTCATTGGAGCGACGGTTGGCTTCCGCGTCGTCGCAGCCGCAGTGGATGCCGAGAGCGAGCCTCCAATCGAGATACCGCCAGCGCGCTTGGCGACAAAGGATGGCGAGGCAACTGTGGATACAGCTGCACCTGCAACGGGGGACTCGTGTGTGATCGCAACTGGGATCACGGGAGGCGCTGACGAATTGCCGGTACCCGTGAGCGTCTCGGCTCGCTTTGATGGTATAGCGGACGCTCGCTTCTCCGTGCGCGCGCTCGACACTGAAGCTGCGTCCTTCGGTGCGCTTGTTGTCTGCAAGCATCACGCGTCCGCACAATACAGAGTTAGTTCTCGTCGACAGGCGAGACTCAACCCATGTCGAGTGCAGCCGAACATGGTCGTCGACCGACGCCTCGCTTGCTGGAGGCGTTGCCACTCGCTTGGATCGGTCCACTGCAGCCACATACCGCGACGGCGGTATAAGTATTAGCGGGACGATCTCTCTCAATCCGTGGAATTCTGCTCCAAAGATCAAAAGCGCGCGCGCACCAGTGGATGGCTTGGCCCTCGGCGCGATCGTGAGTCGCGAGGGCTTGCGGCCCTTGCCCTTGGGCAGGAGCGGCACGCGCGACGAGGCAGACATGCTGCTGACACAGAGATGGACAGGCTGAAGGCCGGGAGCGTCACGGCGGAGGGAACGTGGCGCGACAAGAGCTCTGGACGAGCGGCGCGGCACGGCGCCTTCCTCGCTCGAAGGCTTCCCTTTTGTGCGTCTTTGCCCGCGCCTCGCGACCAATAGGCAGCATTTAACGTCTGTGATTGGCGGAATACGAACATCCTTTTCGGCGAATGAGCAGTGCGTCATGTTTTCAGCGAGTAATGTCGCTCGATTAGGCTGTAGCGCGGCTTGATTGGCAGTAAACAAGACTCGAGCTTGCCCCCCTCCTCTCCATTGCGGCTGGTGGCGCAACAAGCACAACAGAAAGCGAGCAGGCGCACCGGGAAGCACAGCGAGCGCCGGAGAAAGGTCGGGAAGAAGCGCCGAGATGGCGGACATGGACCCCGTTGCGCGCGCGCGTGCGATCGCCGCGCGTCTAGCCGCGAGTGCGATCCCGTCGGACAGCCTGGGCAAGCGCAAGAGCCGCTGGGAGGTGCGTTCGACGGCGTTCTCGGCGCTGGACGGATCGATGGATGCGCTGACCGTGGCTTTGCGTGGATTTTCGTGGGCTATGCTTGGCTGGATCGGCGCCAATGGCGATGGCAGGAGGATGGTAAGGCCGTGCTTGCCGCGGAGAGCGCGTGTGCGCAGGGTTCGTGGCGACTGACGTGGAGGTTTGTCGATGCCACGCTGTTTGAGTGTAGAGGACGAAGGTGCCCGTCCGAACCCCGGCGCGCCTTCGACGAAGAAGCGCAAGAAGATCTTTATCCCCGTGGATGACGAGCGTGACATCAACTTTATGGGTGCGAGAGCGCTCTGCCGCCTTGGGTGGAATCTCGGAGCATTTGACGCGAACACTTTGACTGTATTTGACAACAGGGCTGCTGATCGGTCCTCGCGGGTCGAACCAAAAGCGCATGGAGGACGAGTCAGGAGCGCGCATCCTCATTCGCGGAAAGGGGTCGTCCAAGGAGCCAACAGGCGAGCCAGACGAGGAGGAGGAGCTGCACGTGCTCATCGTGGCGGACACGGACGAGTCGATTGCAAAGGCCCAGAGCCTCGTTGAGGAGATCCTGTTCAACCCGCACCAGGCGATGAAGCTCAAACAGGAACAGCTACGCAAGTATGTGCCGTTCGTTGGCTGTGCTGGGCGGTGGCTCTCGCAACCCATGTGCGATGTCAACCTCTGACGATTCTTGCGACGCTGTTCGCCGTGCACATAGGGTGGCAGAGCTGAACGGAACGCTGGTTGAGAACTACGGGCGTCCACAGCAAGGTGGCAGCGAAGACTCGTCTGGGCATTACGGTCCTGGCGCCGAGAAGGAGACCAAGACGAGCGAGATCAGCGTCCCCCGTGATCTCATCGGGTATATTATCGGACGTGGAGGCGAGACAATCCGAGACTTGCAAGCGAAGAGTGGTGGCCACATCCAGATTGTCCGCGAGGATGAGAACGCGCCGCAGCTTCCCGAGCGATACATCAGCATCTCGGGAACCGATGAGGCTATTGAGCTCGCGCAGAAGTTGATCCAGAACCTGGTTGAAGAGCGCCAGCAGAACAGCAGCGGCATGGGCGGCTTCCGTGAACGTGACGATCGGGATCGGATGGCACGCTACGGCGGAATCAACCCCGATGGGTCCGAGACCGTGGAGATGCTCGTGCCCAACGAGCGTGTCGGCTTGATTATCGGACGTGGTGGTGTGACGATCAAGTCGATTCAGGCTCGAACAGGCTCTACAATCACGATTCCGCAAACGCCGGACCCAAGCCACCCGAACATGCGACTAATTACCATTCGCGGCACCGTGGAGTCGAAGGAGATGGCCAAGCAGGAGATCATTGCGATGATCAACGAAGAGCCTGGGCAACATCGTCAGGGAGCAAATTATGGCGGCACCACCATATACATGCAAGTGCCGAATGACCGTGTTGGTGTTGTGATCGGCAAGCGCGGCGATACGATCAAGGGCATTCAGGATCGCCACTTAGTGCGCATTCAAGTCCCACAAGTGCCTGACCCTGACTCGAACCCGCCAGTGCGCACGATCTCGATCCAAGGGCCAGTGAATAACCTTCAGGGGGCGAAGGAGGAGATCGACATGATCATTTTGCAGGGTGCTGGGAGCCACGCGTACGGACGCTACAGCGGCAGTAGTCACTATGGCGGAGGTAGCTACGACCAACAGCAGCAGCAGCAGTACGACCCGTACGGGCAGCAGCAGTACGGCTACGGCCAGGGCCAGTATGACGCGTCGTACTATCAACAGTACTACCAACAGGACGGGTCAACGGCTGCGGGTGCGTCAGGCTCGACAGCGGCAACTGCCGACGCGACCGCGACGACCGCGACGACTGCTGACCCGAACGACCCGAACGCGTACTGGAACGGGTACTACGAGTACGCGGCTTACTATGGCGTTGATGCTGCGAACGCTGCTTGGGGCGTTACTGGCGAGGCTGCTGTTGCTGCCGCGGAGGCGTACAAGCAGTACCAGGAGCAAGCGGCGGCTGCCGGGGGCGACGGGAGCGCTGGCGGAGCGACCGCCGAGGCTTCGTCGACTGCTGCTTCTGCAACCGACTCCGCTTCGGCATCCGATGCGTCCGCGCAGCAGGTTTGTTGATTCGTTCTGCTTTTGTGTGTGTGCATTGTTCGGGGGTGGGAGCGCACCCTGGCGTTGTGTCTGCTATGCACCTTCGTCATGGCCATGTCTCGGTTGGACTGTGATGATTGGCGGTGGCGTGGCCCTGGCGACAGACGACTTCGTGTTCCCTGCCAACGCTTGGGGTGGTTTTGATGATGATTCCGATTGTTGTTCCCTGTGCTCCGGCGCCGTGCACCAAAGGCTCAAGGTCCTCCAGGAACCGCGTAGACGTCGGGCGTCTACATGAAGCATTCAAGCCTTGATCGTGCCATCTGTTGCCTGTCATCGCTTTTGCTGTCGGTTGTTGTGCTGCTCTTGCGTGTCTTCGTGCGACGAAGCATTCAAGACGAACGGTACGCGATGTGTATCTCGCCTAGTGGCGCACGAGTGGAGCAAGAGAGCGGGCAACGCGGACGAGCAAGGTAATCGGATGCTGCGCCAATAGCCTGCCATGGTCTCGATCATAAGAATGCATTGGGATGAGTTGGTGGGAATCGGTTGATGGTTACGTGGCCTCACACGTAGCAGGTACGCCGGTGCACATTTCGCAGCACGGTGGCCGCTTGTGCGTGCGTCTTTCAGATATTTGAGAGTGTGAAGACCTGTGTCTGCGAACAAGATCCGTCAAGAGCTGTGGTGCGTCTGGTTGCCGACCATCACGCTACTTCTATATGTCACCAGGAGTGGACAACCGCCGTCGCTGTGCGAGGAACAGTTTAACCTTGTTGGTGTCGCTCGCGGAGGCGAAGACGATCTTGATCCAGTGCTGCGGGTTCGACGGGGTGTAATCGTCGCCGAACTGGTGGAGCCTGTGATCGATGCGGAAGCGGAAGGTCTTGTCGCGCGGCGTGACGCTGACATCGACCATGTCGCGGTAGTACATGATCATTTGAATCTCCTTGGTCTCGAACGGATGCTGGAACAGGTACGCGCAGTGGCTATGCGAAAATGTAGCTGGGCACGGAAATCGGCAGTCGAGTCGTCCGACAGTCATACTGACGGTTGTCGCCTGGAACTCGCCGCGAGCAGCCGTGTTGGAACTTGTGGACGTGCGTGTTGCTAGAACAGACTCACAGCCTGCTCCACCCGTGAGCTTATAGGTTGTTTTCAAATGCGTCGTGACGCTCTGAGCGTCCTCCGAGATCGCTTTCAGCTGATCAGCGAGCGACGGCCTCTGGGTTGCTCGAATACTCCGCGCCGATGGCGACTGCGTCTTTCCTGGCTTCAGTGCCTCGAGTGGTGAGCGATCTAGTGGCTTGGCTGGACTTGGTGCTGTTGGTGCAATTGGTGCAGTTGGTGTGGCGGGTGGAACTCTTGGCTGACAGTCAGAGACCGGTATGGATTGTGGTGGCGAGGCGACGCCAGCTTGGTGCTGTGCGGATTTGGGGAGCCGTGTCGCTGGAGTCCGGTGCACGACGTAGTCGGGGAAGCTCTCGCCTTTGAACGGAAGCTGGCTTTGCGGTTCCCCTCGTCGCCTCGCCATCGCACTTCCATTGGGCACCGTCATGACGTTCACAAGCGACACCTCGCGCCGCAGAAGCTGCTCGGCTGCCTTTGTTGCCATCTACATGAGAGCCCAGGTCGTAAGAATGGGCTTTGAAATAGCAAACAGGCAGTCTATTTTAGGAGATTGAAGTGAACGGACGCGGACACGTGGAATGCGTCCACGAGGGGGTCGCGATGCCGCGAAGACTTCATGGTGGATTTCCGCGGTCACAAACGGCTCGGACGTGGATTTCCAGTCCGCGAGACTCAACACGTTGTGTGCAAGCACAACCAGGCGACCGACGCTCAGTATGCACGGTCGCCTCGTCGCACTTCAGCACGCGGGTCACTCGACTCCCACGCTGCGGCCGGCGTTACAGCGCTCTCTGCTTACGAGTCGACGAATATCCGCGACCAGTCTGATCAGGCTGATTGACCCGAGGCGGTCACTCGCGAGGTCCGACGTGACGCACGAGTCTCCATTGCAGTCGCGTTACTCACGAGGAGAAAGATCGATGGAGAAGAGACCGGTTGGTCGCGCCGATTGGCTCCTTGCCGCGACCCGCGCCGGTCCCGCGCGCGAGCTCGAACGAAAGTCACAGCAGGCAGGCAGCAGTATCCTCGCTAGCAGCGGCGGCAGCAAGTGCAGCGATGGAGACGACGGCACCTGCTCGCACAGAACGAAGTGGGTCCCATCGGCTGGCCGCGACAAGTGCGATAACGGTCGCGCTGCGACGAGCTCCTCGCCGCCGATGGCTTCTTATCTGCCGGTGCGCGCATTAGTCACGCGCGCTCCGCGAGCCTCTCTTTCTGATTGCATCGGTGAACAAGAAGCGCTCACTCGCCATCTTGCTCGCAAGCGGTCCACCCACCCAGCAAGACCTTCCTTCCGCCCTTTCCGCGGTCGGCATTACGTCACGCTCGGTGCCGTCGGTCCGTGTCCAGAATATCCAGCCACTTCTCGCACGGTGATTGGCTGGAAACGCCTCGCGTCGGCGCGACGATTGGTGGAAATAGACATTGGACCTCGCCAAGACGTGATGGACCATCACTCTGGCGCGCCTGCCCCCCTCTTTCTCCCCCCCGTTCCCCCTGCACTCGCTGCCATTTTACCAACCGACACCGAGGCAGGCAGGCAGGCAGGCAGCGGGTCGCGGCGTACGTTGGCGACCGTCTCGGGGAAAGGCGTCGTCTATCCATAGGCATCTACTACCCCACAAGCGGCGGCTCGCTCGGTCTCCGCTGCGACAGATAGGTAGAGAGCAATGAGCGCGACGGCGACGGCGACGGCGACAGCCGAGGAGGAGGAGGCGGCGGCGCAGCTCGCGTGGGAGCGCGAGATGGAGATGGCGATCGAGAGCCGCGGGCGTACGCGCAGCCATTCGATACTGGGCGACCAGTCGCAGAGCGAGGACGAGGGTCCGAGCCGGCGCCGAGGACTCTTTGACGACAGCAGCGACTCGGAGGGCGACGCCAGCGTTATCCGCGACCGCGCGCGCAGCTTTAGTGCGCGGAGGGTGCTCGCCATGGAGTGCGACGACGCCATGGAGCCTGCTATCCACGACAACCCGCGCTTGCGGCGGCGGAGCAGCTCGTTCACGTCGGGCGAGACGGCGACGGTCGCGCACAATGGCGGCATGGACTGCGAGGAGGAGGAGGACCCGGAGGAGGTGGCCAAGCGCGCGGCATCGCTATCCAAGATTTACCTCGTCGGCTCGGCGCCTGTGGACGTGTCGAAGCTCCAGGACGATAGCAAGATTGTGGGCGTCAAGAAGGTCGAAGTGGTGCAACCCACCGGCGCGCTGTCGGCCAAGGCGCTGGACGCGCTGTCGGAAGGACTGCAGCTCTCTGTGGACAACAGCCCGATGCCTAACTCCCGGGATGAGGCGGAGCTGACGGAGGAGCAGCTCGAGGAGAAGCGCATGGAGGAGGAGGAGGACCACAAGCTGAAGGCGGAGAAGATGTCGTCCCGGCGGTCGCTGACGGCGCGCGCGTCCCTATTTAAGAGCAAGATGCTGCGAAGCCGGTCGCAGCTGCTGGGCGGACCCGGGAAGGATACGAAGGCGGCGGCAAGTGCTAGTGCTAGCGTGAGCACTGCCGCAGCGGTCGCGAAGCCCGCGGAGGTTCAAGTAGAAGCAGCGACGCGACCAGACATCCCGCCAGTGCCCAAGAAGCGCCACAAGTTGAAGTTGCTGCTACTTGGCGACAGCGGTACGCTTCGTTATGCTTTGTGATCCGTTGATGGTGTGGACGGGGTGCCTGATGTCTCGATACTGCTCTGTGGACGCGCAGGCGTGGGTAAAACGTCGCTGATGCGCGTGTTTTCAGGCGACGAGTTCTCGGAGTCGATGTTAGCCACGGCAGGGTGCGTTTGTCGTGTTGGCGTCGGGCAGCGGAAGAAGAGTGAGCGCTGACATGCTCTTTGGTCGGTCAGTGTTGACTTCAAGCTGCGCCATATCAATGTGGCGGACGAGGAGATTGCGCTGCAGATTTGGGATACTGCCGGCCAGGAGCGCTTCCATCGGATCACAGCCAGTGCGTCGAGCTGCGCGTTGACTGTCTGTGCTCTCCTGCCATTTGATGCTGACTGCGTGCGCATGCTGTGTGTCCAGCATATTACAAGGGGGCGAACGGCATCGTGCTGGTGTATGACGTGAGCGACAAACGCAGCTTTGACAGTACGTTTCTAGATCGTTTGGTCTCGAATGCTAGGGTGGAGAGTGCTAATGGGCTGGAATATCTGCCGCGCTGTTGCTAGACGTGGGCTACTGGATGAACAACATTCGCCAGTACTCATCGCCGAGCCAGCTCCCAGCCATGCTGCTCGTCGGCAACAAGATTGATCTGCCGAACCGCGTGGTGTCGTTCGAGGAAGGCCAGGCAGCTGCCAATCAGTATAACTGCCGCTTCATCGGTGCGTTGTGTGGCAGGCAGGCGACTTGGCTCGTGTTGTTGTGCCTAGTGCTGACTTGTGCTGCTGGACTGTGAACCACCTGCAGAGACGAGTGCGAAGACGTCTGAGAATACAAACGGCGCGCTGGAGACCATCGCGCGCGACGCGTTCCTCATTAGCGTGAATCGTAAGTTGTCGGATTCGACGGTTGTTGGCGTGGCGTGGCTCGGCGCCTCCATTGTTTCTCTGATCGTTTGTATTCTGACGCGCGATGGTCGCTCGTTTGTTTGGATGTGCAGCGACGACGACGCAGAAGGCATTGATCGACCGCGAGAAGTCGTTCGCTGGGCGACGCAACAAGGAGAACTGCGTGATCCAGTAGTCGGGTATGTCCGCGAGCCGCCTCTGCGCCTGCCGACGGCAGCGACGAGCCTCCCGCGAAGGGACTAGAAGCACAAAGAGAGAAGCTCTTTCCGGCAAGCAACAGCACGCGCCTGTGTGCTGTACGGCCTACGCCCGGCCTAATGGCAGGCGTTTAGGCACCATCATCAACCACAAGAAGAGTCATGAAGAGGAGGAAAGGGGAGCGACAAACACGAGTCAGCGCGTACGAACTGGGAACAAAGCTATTTATCCCGAGGAGTGGGCAGCTGAACGCGAGGAAGTAAATTGATATGAGAGCGACGCGTTCCATCTCGTGGCTAGCTGGTGTACGTATCGTGCTGGCTCGGAGCTGCTGGCTCGGAGTTGCTGGCTCGGAGCTCCTGGCTACTGCTGCTGCTGCTAGTCGCCGTTCTCCTGCGGCTGCTGCTCCTGCGTCTGCACGCGCGAGCGCAGGAACTGCTCGGCCTCGGCCTTGCGACTCGGATCGTTCATCACCTCCATGAACTGCCGCGTCTGCTGCACGCGTTGCTGGCGCGCGGTCCGGCACACGACCCTGCCGACATCACAACCACCACGATCGCCGTCGTCGACATGATCGCGTTAGCGATGGGAGTTCATCAGTAGCCAGCGACTCGGAGCGTGCGCACCAGGTGCCGGTGGCGACCGCGCCAAAGGACATGACCGCCCAGTCGCACGCCGTGTTCACCAACTTGGTCGTGCGGTAGCGATGTCCGCCGATGAGCAAACCCGTCGTGATGCCCCACATGAGCCCCGAGCGCAGGCACGGCGAGTTGCGCAGCACCTCCGGCGTCTCGGGCATCATCCTCGTCGACGGCGAGCGATGCTGGTCTTTGGCGCTCGACGTCCGCAGTCGCTTTTGAAGTGGTCCACTCCACTCCACACAACTCAACGATCGGATTCTAGCCACGAAATGGCGTTTACCACATTATACTCGACGGCATTCATCCATCAAGTCCACGAGGTGGTCGTCACATTCCGCAGTCGGGATCGACGACGAGGCAGATGAAGGGCAAGGCGCACTCGGGGCTGCAGCTCCAGGTGCTGGCGCTGTACAAGCGCGCGCTGCAGGCGGCGCGGGCGAAGGACCAGGCGGCGCTGCAGGCGGCCGATGCGTCATCCGCCTCGGGGACCGCCAGGAATCGGCAGCGCGGCGCGACGTTCGACTTTGTGCGCGAGCGGTTCCGCGACGATGTACGCGGCGTCTGCTCGGACGCCGCCGCATCGAGGCTCGTGCGGCTCAAATGTACTGACAGGGGCTGGACGTGAACGCAGGCGCGGTCGGTCGGCCGCATGGACTTTACGGTGATCGAGCACCTGCTGCGCAAGGGCGAGCGCGACCTCAAGATGCTGCAGCAGATCAAGTCGGCCAGCTTCCTGCGCGTTTCGCACAGCGATAGTCGGTGAGCGTATGGAAACCATTGCGTAGGGAAGAAGCAGGCTGAAGCGGACGTTTGGAGGCAGCAGGAAGGCGGTGGAGGCTGTGAGTAAATATAGACGGCGACGCCAAGCGAGCGCATTCCAGATCGTCCTCGTCACCTGAGCGCTTGGACAGCGCGAGCGGGAAGACGATATTGTACCGAACGCCTGGCGGAACGGCTGCTGCTGCACCTTGCGAACGGTCTGCGACAGCAGCAGCGTGCGGTGCGCTAGCCTGTGCCCTTGGCGAAACCTGTGCGGTTCTTCGCCACCTGGCAATCATCGCTCGCTCCACCTGGACGCAGCGAGGACGAGCTTGCAGTAGTATAGGCGCTGCGCTCCAAAGTCCATGTGGACCTGTGTCACATCGACTGGAGCTCCTGGCATCGTGCAATCGGCGTCGCCGCTGGTGCCGCGTGGTATCCTCTGCCATCGAGCACCTCACGCAGGTGAAGAATCAAAGGCGACGACCAAGTGAATCCATTTGTTACCTGCTACACTGCATTCCCAGACGAAACAGATACTTGAAGATGTGGAATATCCTGCGTCTGTTTGTTTACAGTCGCCTGTATCAACGCATGCACTGATATCTTTGGAGACATTTCTTCTGCGCGATCTGCCAGATCAACTGGTTCGATTCTTCTTCCCACTCGTGTAGCCATCCGAGGAAATCAGCAACTGGTCTCATAACTCAGCCGACACCTCTCGTTGGGTCGGTCCGCCCGCCTGCCCGCCGCACGGCCATTCGGCGATTCTCCAGCTCGGACCCAAGCCGCGCTCTGCGTCTCCGACATCCTACGAGACCCGACGATGCAGCGAGAGGGCGAGGCGAGCGCCATGGTCGCGCTGCGCGACGCTCTGGAGGCTGGCGACGTGCGCCAAGTCGACGACTGTCTGAGCGTCGGACTTTCTGGTGCCCGCTTCTCGGACGGCACGACGCCGCTCATGCTCGCTGTCACCCATGCAGATGCACGCGTGGCGGCTGAACTGCTGGATGTGGTGCTCCAGCACGGCGCCAAGCTGCACGCGAGGGACGAGTTCAAGCGCGACGCGCTCATGCATGCGTGCTGCCATGGCGCGCACGCGTCGGTTATCGAGCGTCTGATGCATCACGGCGAGAAGCTCGGCGGCTGGCAACTCAAGTGGGGCAACCGCGACCGCGACGGACTCGACGCGGTCGCGCTGGCGAGCAAGGGCGGCCACGGGAAGCTGGCCGCGCACCTCCTGGATCACGTGCTCGACTTGGACACCCTCATGCTGGAGAACTACCCGCTCAAGGTACTCCAGGTCGCTCTTGTGGCTGGAGACGAAGCTAGCGCGCTGGATGTGCTCAAGAGCGCAAGGATCCAGCGAGCAGTGCGCTTGACGAGAGACGACATGGTGATGGCGCGTAACCCTTGGCAGGACAACTGCACCGTGTACTCGTGCGTCGAAGCTGCGGTCCAGCACAACCTTGTGGCGGCGCTGGACGCCATGCTCGCTTTAAACCGAGGCGAGGTCGCACGCGCCACTTGGTACTCGCTCGGCATGCTCGATACCTCGAGTGTGCCGCAAGAGCATGAGAGCTCGAGTATAGTGTCATGGGAGATCCGGCGTGTTGGTCGGGAGTATCGGTCCGACAGAGTGTGGCAGAGTATCAGAGTGCCGGTGTTGCTGCGCCACCGAGTGCTGAAGAACCAGCGGCGGTCGGACGAGTTGGTTCCTGCCGACTCGGCGGAACCGCCGCAGCCGAGGTGGCCACTCGTGTCGTGCCTGCTGGCGCCGTGGACGTTGCTCCGGGACGCGCTCGACGGCAGCGCGGGCGATGCAAGCGGTCTGCTGCTGGCGAGTCGCCTCGCGACGCTGCCCGACCCGCTTTTCCGCCTCGTGATGCGCTGCCTGGTTCCTGTCGCGGCCGAGGAGCTCGACCAGATCCGCTTCTGGCTCGACGCGCGGCGATGCCGGAGGTGCAAAGGACTGTGCATCCCTGGCGAGTGCCGTGGTGGCGAGTCGCTTCGTTGAGCGAGGCGGAGGAAGCAAGAGCGATAGTAATTTTCTACAATGCAGCGTCCATGGCATGTGTCTGTCTGATCGAATGAGGCGAGCTCGGCGACGAGGAGGGAGCGCTCAATGTATCTTTGCACGTCGTCGTCGTCGCTCGTTCGCTCGCTCGCTCGCTCGCTCGGAGCGCGGACTATCCACCGACCTCGTCTGCTGGTCGATGGAAGAGGGGGAGGATGAAGAACCAGTGATGGACGAACTGCCGAGTGTTCTCAAGGTGGTTCATCGCGTCGGACGCGGCCGCCGCTCGCAGTGCCGAGCAACCAGCGCCAGCGGCATCGCCCAATGGCGCGCAGTACAGTTCCGTTGACGTAGAGGCGGCCGCGCGACGACACCGAGACGCACCCGGACGGCTGTCGGCGCGATTGGCGGGTCGTCGTCACGCGAACTCGCCGGCGGCGACGACGGGCATGCTGCCGAGCGTGGCGCTGCATACCGCACGATCCGATAGACACCGACGTGGCGTGGGATGCGTCGCGAAGTGTCCGCGCGATGTGCCTTGGCCTGGGCGGAGCAACTTGCAGAGACGATCCCGCTTAGGCGCAGACACCCTCTCGGTCGTCCGTCGACGCCACGCAGCGAAGCGGTGCATCCTCATCACTTATGAAGTGACTACTGTGCTATAGAGGCTCGACAGGCCGTTTCACCAAATCTCAAACATCGAGATCGGCGCTGCATGCATTGCTAGAGGTCGTGCGTGTGGCGTCGTCAACCGCTCTTCCACTCTCTCGAGCGGCGATCCACCCACGCCACAGGCGCGGCGCCACTGTTCCCCGTCATTGAGCTCGCCATTGCGCCGCCGCCGCGATGCTCAAGCTCTCGGAGAGAGAAGGTGGTTGGTCGCTTGCTTCATCTATTCGCGTCCTTTGTCGCGTGCTGGATGACTGAGATGAGCGGCCGGCGCATGCATCGGTCGATCGGTCAGCAGTCGGAACCATAGACGCACCGGAGTCCAGTGCAGCTACTGCGCCTCGCTCGCGCTCTTCTCTCTCCTCGCTCTCGTGCGCGCCGCCCCATCGCTCGGCACAACTCGATTCGCGCGGCGACAGCAGCAGCGGCAGCTCCATCTCCGCCCCGCCGGCAGTCGCAGTAGCCTCTGCTCGCATCCGACCGTCTCCACCGGAAGAGACGTCGGCCGGCTCCATTGGATACCTACCGCGCCGGACGACGGCTCCAGCAGCGCTCTCGCCATGTTGCCGACCTCGGCCAGGGACCGCGCGGCGCTCGAGGCGTTCGCCGACTCGGTCCTCTCCGGCAGCGCGCGCGCCATGTCCATGGTGAGCTCGCTCGCCAACGCGCAGCTGCCCGACGGCATCTCGCCCGTGATGCTCGCCACGCGCCACAGCGACCCGAGCAAGGCTGTCCAGCTCATCGACCTGCTCGTCTCCCACGGAGCCGACCTCGCCACGCGCGACGACCGAGGACGCCAGGCGCTCATGTACGCGTGCGAGTACGGCGCGGACGAGGCCGTGGTCGCCTGCCTGCTCGGCTGGAACAAGCGCCGCGGCAAGTGGCCGCTGCAGTGGGCCGACCGCGACTGCGAGGGTCGCGACGCGCTCGTACTCGCGGCGCGCGCCGGACACGGCGAGCTAGCGGCGCAGCTGCTCGACCGGATCGACTTGGAGCGGTTCCCGCTGGAGAACTACCCGCTGGCGGTGCTGGAGGCCGCGATTGACGCCAGCAAGCCAGACAGCGCCGCCGCGGTGCTCCAGAACGGCAAGATCCGCCGCGAGTTGGAAGCGGACGCGCCTGCTTCGGCGCTAGCGAAGAACGCCTGGCAGCGGACGTGCAACCTCTCTACCTGTGTCGCGGCTGCTGTGCGCGCTGGCATGGTGCACGTGGTGGATGAGATGCTCCAGCTGAACGCCACCGGCGCCAAGCGAGCGACGTGGTACGCCATTTACAAGGCGACCGAGCGGGCGGAGAGCTCGCCGATCGAGATCCACGAGGAGTTCCGCCGCATCGCCGCCGAGTACCAACGCGAGCGCGTGTGGGACCAGATCAAGGCGATCGCGCCGCTGCGGAGATGCAGCGTGCTGCGCGAGAAGGACGCTGAGTTGAGCGTGTGGGACCGCATCAAGCGCCGTGTCGTGTACGGCCAACGCGACTGGGACGCCATGGAGCAGCACCCGCTGGCGTCGATGCCCGGTGACGTGTTTGCGCGCATTGTCGGGTTTGTCGGGCCGTCGTCGGAGGAAGATGCGCGCCAGATCCGATTCGAGAACGACGCGCGTCGGTGCGCCAACTGCTCTGGTATGTGCATTCCGGGCGAGTGCCGTCGTCGGCAGCACCTCGTGGGTGCGGATGACGAGTCCCTGGAGCTGCTGTGAGGAAGATGAAGTGCGTATTGGAGGGCGTCGGTGCCAAATCCGTCAGACTTCGGCCAAGGAAGCTGAGGCTGGCAAACTATTGTATGCATGCCGTGTGTTGAAGCGAAATACCACAACACAACTACTTGTGTGCGTCCGTTCCTTTGCACGCGGGTGAGCCGACTCAACCCACTCGAAGTACGTCCGAAAGAGGAGCATGGTGACGGTGAAGAGCAACCTAATCGAAAGTGAGAATCGCCAGGACAGTTGGAAAGGAGCATGGGACGAGGTCGAAGATGGGAGAAGCGACGTGAATGCGGCACTGCCTCGACGAGAGGAACGAAGCAGCTGTTGGCTTGTGATGCCACAACACCCGAAGAACCAGTGGTGAGCGGAACAGTCTGCGTTCCGATCTGGCGCACAGCTCGAACTAAGCGCGCGTATGGCCTGCTGCTTCGCAGGCAATCGGGCTTCCTCGCTCTCGATGCCTT
>JAADYC010000013.1:0-67115 GCA_023338135.1 Phytopythium kandeliae | reverse complement strand
CATTTGGCTATCCTCGTACTGGCAACACGTTTCTTCTTTCGGAACCGGTAGTGACTGCGAGGACGAAACATATCATCGTCACCCGATCGTAAGCTGGCAACGGTTCACAGCTGACGCATCCCCGGGTCGATCCCGATGATCTTGGATGCTGAGAAGTCACGCCTGATCTTCGAAACAAACGCCTTCGTCGACAAATACGGGTTTTCACCATCGGTGACATCTCTCTTCCGCACGACCGAGACTTCGTATCCGTTGGTCGTGACGTAGTCGGCGAACTTCCAACCACCAGTCTCGAACTTGGCGACTAGCCGGGCCGCACCCGCTACGCGGACGCTTGTTTCAAAAGAAGACACACCGAAAAGTCTTTTTCACGATGCTTCTCCATGCGACCAGCGCAAATCTCGGAGAGCGCTAGCACGAGCGGAGCGTCAGGGCTTTATCCAGCGCGCCGCAATTTGCGCAGGCAGTTGAAGCGTTCGCGCTCGAAGTCATCGCACACACATCTTTGACAGAAGCAGCGCACAATTATAGCTCAGGAAGGCGACTACAGCAGGATGCACGGTAGACCTGAGGACCCAGCTCCATTTCCACCTCCTTGGTCACGTTATCGATGCGTATGGAGTCCATGTCCACCCACGACACACACACACACACACGCACACGCCTACATGTAGAGCCTGCAAGCAAGACAGAGTCCAGCTCTGACTGCGAGAGGACCAAAGACAATTAGACGGCTAAAGGCGTGCTCTGGAATCGCGATTTGGACACAAAGAATCAATGGCCTGCACACGCGATCGATTGCTCTTGTGCATCGACAAAGAAGAAGCAGAGACTCCCGCAGCTACGCGCTGCTGTAGCGAAGAGGAGCGAAGAGGAGCGAGGCTGGGCACAGCGGACGCTTCAATCCGGCACTCCCCGCACAGTTGATGCGTTCTTCTCGTCCCGCAGAGCCGCGCACAGCAAGTGTATCCTTGTCGTTGCGTTGAAGCTGATTCTCAATAGTGTCACGTCAGTCCAGCGAGTGAACAGAATAGTGCCGCGTCAGTCGCGCGATAAAACCTTGGTTTTTCACAAGGCAGAGCTGACGTGCGCGCTGAACGTGTGTCTGGGCCATTGCGAGACGTGCGCGACGCCGGTAAAGGACGCCGGCGGCGGCGTTGGATCCCTCTTCTTCCTCTGCGGCGGCCGCTCCGCGCCAGTATACAGCGACCGGCATCGACGACATGGGAGCAGAGGACGTGGCCGACGTGGCCGCGGGCTCGGCGGTAGCGCCAGGTTCGCTGCTGCTGCAGCAGGACGGCATCCGCGGACGCAACAAGAAGACTCTGGCGACGGACGTGGAGGACCTGGAGGCGGGAGACACTGACGCGCTGCTGGGCGGCGGCGATGGCGGCGACAGCGACACCGAGGCGTCCTCCTCGGCGACGTCCGCACTATCCAGGCCGATGGCGAGCCTCCAGGCTGTCTACAACTGGTGGATGACGCTGCGCCTGCACTTCGGGGACGCGCTGCTGCTGCAGATCTTCTTCGTGTACTTCACGCAGGGCGTACGCAGCACGCTGTGCTCACTAGGCACGAGCTACTACCTGAACGAGACGCTCAAGCTGCTGCCGGCGCAGTCCGAGGCGCTGCGCGGGACGGCCGCCATGCCCTGGATCATCAAGCCGCTCTACGGCATGATGTCCGACAGCGTGCCCATCTGGGGCACGCGCCGCAAGTCGTACCTGCTCATCTTCAGCGCCGTGTCGGCGCTCGCGTATCTGTCGCTGTCACTGCCCGGGTTCATCACGGACTACCACGGCGCGCTCGTGGCGCTCGTGGTCGCCAGCCTCGGTATTGCCTTCTGTGACGTGGTCATCGACGGCAAGGTGGTCGAGGCCGCGCGCTCCGAGCGCGACGACATGGCCGGCAACCTGCAGACGCTCTCATGGCTCTCTCTCTCCATCGGATCCGTGCTCGGGTCCATGGTCTCGGGCTTCGCGCTGAATGCGTTCGGGCCGCGCGGGGTGTTCCTGCTGTCGGCTATCGGTCCGTTCTGCGTCGTGCTCATCTCGCTCCAGATCAAGGAGGAGCCGTACCACGGCACCGCGGGCCGCCACGGCGTCGCCGGGTTCGTCCAGACTGTCAGCGAGCAGTGCCGCGCGCTCGCGAGCGTTGTCGTGGACCCGATTTGCTGGCGTCCGATGCTCTGGATCTTCCTCTCGAACGCGCTCCCCCCGAGCCTCGGAGAGGCCATGTTCAGCTTCAAGACGAACGAACTGCACTTCTCCAAGTCGTTCCTTGGCCTGATCTCGACCGTCGGCAGCATCACGCTGCTGGGAACGACAGCCATGTACAACGCCTACTTCCGGGACTTGCCGTTTCGCAGCATGTTCTTCCGCATCCAGCTCGCGTCGGCGGCCGTGTCGCTCGCCGAGGTTGTGCTTGTCACGCGTCTAAACCTCGCGTTCGGCGTCGGCGACCGGTTCTTCATCTTCGGCGACGAGATCCTGTCGGACGTGGTCGCGCGGCTCAAGCACATGCCGTCACTCGTGCTGTGCGCCAAGATCTGTCCGCCGGGCATCGAGGGCACCATGTTCGCGCTGCTCATGTCCATCTACAACTTTTCCTGGTCGGTCGCGAGCTACGGCGGCTCGTGGCTCTGCAGCTACCTCAATATCTCCAAGAGCGACTTCGCCGGTCTCGGCGCCGCTGTCATCATCCGCAGCATCGGGAAAATGGTTCCGCTGCTGCTGTTGTTCATGGTGCCGGCGACCACGAGCATCCGCAGCGCGTCGGCCTCTGGGCGGAAGACGGTGGACGGCGGCAAGAACAAAGCCGAGCGCGAGTCCAAGCCCGACGTCGACGTGTAGGTGGGCGGAGGCGACTTAGGGCAGCAGCGGGGCGTCGGTGTCAATGTGTAAGTGCATGTGAAGGCGACGTCTAAGTCGTGTCGAGTCATGGCGAGCAACGAGTTTCCTCCATGTGAACCACTGGAGGCAGCCTCCAGGTCGCGCGCTGCCTCGGAGCCGGCTAGCATCTCACCTTCCAGGCTGCCAGACCATCACTAGCAATGGTTCCGAAACGCAAACTGCACACAACACCATCGCACACACTTGACTAGCCTCGCTCGGTCCGCCAGCGTTTGCTCCACTCGCCCTCCGAGTCCAGCTCCTGTCGTGGTGTCCACCAGAATCCGCTCCTGATGGCGAGGAACAAACCCGACAATGGGTTGATCAAGCGACTGGGACGTCCATGAGAACCTCGTGGGACCTTCACTCGTCAATTGGCATGGATGCTCGCTCCGTGCTCCGCGTCTGCCGTCGACGATGTTCGAGTCATCTCACAATCCGTCCGAGTGCACCCCGTTCGCATCCCTCCATCGTCTCAGGAGAGGATGCCGATCGACATCAACCGACTGCGCACGGAGCGCGGCGGCGACCCGGACGCCGTGCGCCGGGACCAGGAGAAGCGCTTCATGGACCCGGATGTGGTGGACCGCGTGCTGGCGCTGGATCAGGAGTGGCGCTGCGCGCAGGGCGAGGTGGAGGTGGTCCGCATGGAGATGAACGCGTTGCAGGCGCGGATCAAGGAGCTGCGTAGTGCCGGACGGGACTTTGCGGCCGTCAGCGGGGAGCGCAAGGCACTGGCGAGTCGCCTGCCCGAGAAGAAGAAGCAGGCGGACGCGCTCAAGCTCGCGGTGGATCGGGAGCTCGCCGGCATTGGCAATGCGGTCGACAGCACCGTCCCTATCTCGTGCAACGAGGAAGACCATGTGGTGGTCAGGCGCTGGGACGTGCCGCGCCAGGAGCAGGAACTGCACTTGCACAACGAGGTGCTGCGACGAATCGGTGACTACGAGTCTGATCGCGGCGGCACGGCGTCAGGTTACCACTCGCGCATTTTCACAGGTTACTGCCTGCTGCTTGAGCAAGCACTCTTGACGTACGCCATGGTATTCCTCATGGAGAACAAGCACAAACTAGTCAAGCCAGCATGTTTCGTGAGCAAGGACGAGACGAGCGATGAGGGTGACGAGCAGTTCGGCATCGCTATTGGCGAGGATGAGAAGTGGCGTCTGGCCGCCGCGTCGGAGCAATCCGTCTGTAGCTACCACAAGGGCGAGTGGGTCGAGGAGAGCAGACTGCCGCTTCGCTACGGCAGCCTATCTGTCTGCTTCCGTGAGGAGGTTGGCTCGCCTGGCAATGACACGCAGGGTAACTCACGAGCGCGTCAGCTCGAGCAGGTCGAACAGGTTTGCATCACGCAGCCCGACGAGTCGATCGAGGAGCTCGATGAGATGCTCCGTGTCTCCGAGCGGTTCTACCAATCGCTCCGCATCCCCTACCGCGTGGTCAACACCGTCTCGGGCGAGCTCGCCGACGCGGCCACGAAGCAGTGGGTCTTGGAGGGCTGGTTCCCCGCGCGCAAGGCGTTCCGTGCGCTTGCATCGGCGTCTAACTGCACAGATTACCACGCGCGCGCCATGGGCATCCGCTGCGGCTTCAAGAAAGCCAACGAGCGCGAGAAGAAGTTCGTGCACACGCTCAGCTCGACGCTGTGCTCGCCCTCACGCGTCGTGCGGTGCGTCGCGGAGAACTTCCAGGACGAGGGCGGTGTCCGAGTGCCCGAGGTGCTTGTGCCCTTCATGGGCGGAGCCGCGTACCTGCCGTTCGAAGCGAGTGCGCAGGCCACCGCGACGCGCAAGTCCGCGAGGAAGAAGCGCAGCGCATAGGCGTCCGCGCGCTCCCTCTCCGCCCGAGCCCGCGCCAGCAAGCGCGCTACCCGCCGGTTGCGTTCCCGCCGCGCCTTGCAGTTGAAGTAAGTGCGCACTTTGCCTGTTCACGTTGAAGCATGCGACGCTTGCTTGGCCCTTATTCGCGGCGTCTAATCATGGAGATTACTGCTGCTGGTGCGCGAGGGGGACGGGGTGCAGTCGCCGCCGCCACTCGAAGCGGACGCCTTGGTGTTTGTATGCACGTATTTCCGGCGTTGTGTTGCCGGGGGAGCCGTTGGCGATGAACGGAGCGCATTCCCCAATCCGATTCGAGGTGAGGCGAGGCCAGTGCGGCAGTTCGCGGAGCAGCCATGGCCAAGCGCGTGGCCGTCGAGGACGCAGGCCTGGCGTCGTCCAAGTCCAAGCAGCAGAAGCGCTGGCGTATCCAGGCCTCCGACTTCTCGCGGCGCTGCTCGAATCCCATCCGCAAGATCGTGGACAACATCAAGCCGCCGGCCAACACGGACAAGAGCCTCCTCCCGCTCTCGCTCGGTGAGGTCGAGCCACACACAATCCGAAGCGTGTCGCCCCCGGCTGCCTAACGGTCCTGTCCGTCTTGGCGCAGGCGACCCGACGGTGTTCGGCAACCTCGCGTGCCCCGAGGTGCTCACGAGCGCGATCGTGCACAGCGCGCGGTACGTCGACGCCAGCGAGAGACGACACGGCTGCTGTGGCTCGGCTCTCTCATCAGTGTGATGCCAATGCACTCGCCAGGTCGCTCAAGCACAACGGCTACATCCATTCGGCCGGGTCTGAGGCGGCGAGAGAGGCGATCGCGAAGCGATACGGCAACCCGCGGGCTCCCTTGACCAAGGATGTGCGTGTGACCGCAACTTGCCTCAATCGCTCGACCAGGAGTTATTGATCCTCTCTGAATGAATGCGCGCTAGGACGTGGTCATTGCGAGCGGGTGCTCTGGCGCGCTTGAGATTGCGCTGAACGGGCTCTTGAACCCCGGCGACAACATTCTGCTGCCGAAGCCAGGCTTCCCGTTGTACCAGGTCATCTGCGAGGCGCATCGCATCGAGTGCAAGTTCTACAACCTCCTGGTAGGCGTTATCCGCCTGCGTTGTGCCATTCACGCCGCTCACGACGCTGCGTCATCTTCAGCCTGGCCGAAACTGGGAAGCCGACCTCGACCACATGCAGTCGCTCGTCGACGACAATACCCGCGCCATCCTCGTGAACAATCCGTCGAATCCGTGCGGAAGCGTCTACTCCAAGGCGAGTCTCGACGGTCCACCCTGATCCTCCCGATGCTCTGTTGCTCCATCACGCTAACCTATCTTGCCACGCACAGCCCCACCTTCAGCGCATCCTCGAGCTCGCGGAGCGCAACAAGATCCCGATCATCGCGGTTCGTGTTACGCGCCTCGAGTACTGAGCACGAGGTACTTTCGACGAATGTGATCTCTGACTGAGCGCTCCCGGCGTCCAGGATGAGATCTACGGAGATATGGTGTTCGGAGGCAACGTGTTTCTCCCCATGGCCACATTAACCAAGACGGTGCCGGTGATTGCCGTCGGCGGCCTCGCGAAGCAGTTTCTGATCCCCGGATGGCGCGTCGGGTGGATCACTGTTCACGACCGTGAAGGCGCTCTGGAGGACGTGCGGAGTGCGTACTTCAGGCTTTCGCAGCTGACGCTCGGCGCCAACTCACTCGTCCAGGTGCGACCGCGGAGGATTCGCGTGAGCAAACGCGCTCGTGTCCAACCGCTCGTCTAAATCGTCTATGCTCGGAGCAGAGCGCCATCCCGGACCTGCTCACCCCAGTGCCGGGCAGTGCGGAGGCCCAGGCGCTGGCATCGTTCAAGCAGGCGTACTACTCGACGCTGGAAGACAACGCCAAGTTCACCGTGGAGTCCCTTCGAGGCATTCCAGGACTGGAGATCACTGTTCCGCAAGGGGCCATGTACGCCATGGTGCGTGCTGCTATCGATCGGGCTTTACCCTGGCAGTCGCCCAAGCTGCAGCGCTCACATCTCTGGTATGCATGGGCGGGCGTGCAATTGCTCGCGACAGGTCAAGGTCGACACCAACGTGCTGAGCGGCGTCGAGAACGACGTCGCCTTGACTCAGCTGCTGCTGGACGAAGAGAGCGTGTTCGTGCTGCCGGGCCAGTGCTTCGGGATGCCCAACTTCTTCCGGATCGTGTTCGCGGCGCCTCGCGAGGTCCTCGAGGACGCCTACGCGCGCATTCGCCGCTTCTGCGAGCGCCGACTCGGCATCAAGAGGGCCTGAGCGTCCATTGCCGCCCGGGAGCGACAGCGCTTCACCCGGCCGTCGGCATGCGCGCAGCCGGCAGCTGTGTCTCAGCCTGGCGTGGGTTCGGTGCGATCGAGAGCCATGCACGCACCCACGCACCCACGCACCCATCGATTGATACCCGAGCGGGCGGCCGTTGACAAGGATTTCCTCGCGAAAAAATCAGGGGCAGAACGTAGGTGTAGGGCTCGTCGCTTCATTTGTATCCAATCGAGCGACGCTATGTCGACTCCAGTGACGTGATTGGTGAGAAAAAGTGCCGCGGGGGGCTGGATTTTACCGGGAGAACGCGGCTGAAACCACTCACTCACTAACAGCGCAACGGGTTTGCTGTCTATTGGAATCCCCGTATACTCTGGCGCGGCGGACCAGTTCGAACAAGCGATCAGTCGGGAACCTGGCGATCAGTTGGGAACGGCAGTCAGTCCGTCGCGTAGGAGCAAGCGAGCGAGAGGCGAGAGCGCGGCGCCGGGGGACGAGCACACGACACGACAGCGCCTCTCACTAGCCGCTGAGAGCGGACGTTCACCTCGCCGAGGACAGGAATGGCCATGCGGGTGCTGACCGCGCTGGCGGCCGCGGTCTCGACGCTCGCGCTCGGGGCGGCGGCGGCGGCCGTGGACGGCGTCATCATGGTGCGCGGCAACAAGATGTACAACGCTAAGTCGGGCGAGCGCTTCTTCATCAAGGGGGTGCGTCTATCTGTCTGTCTGTCTGTCTGTCCGTCCGTCCGTTCGTCCGTCCATCTGCCAATGCGCCGGCGTGCGCAGGGCGAGCATCGCGCGCCTTGCTCACATGTTCTCCGCTGGCCGATAGATGACGTACGAGTACGCCGTGAGCGATGACTACTACGACAAGTACACAAAGGACGTGATCTCGGAGACGCTCTCGGGCCTCGAGTACAACACACTGCGGCTGTACAACGTAAACCCGGAGTACTCGTACAAGAACTTCATGACGGACATGGCCGCGATCGGCGTGTATGTGCTTGTGCCGGCGTCACCGGACAACGACGAATACTACGACAAGTACCGCTACTCGACGATCACCAAGGGGCTATCGTGCAACGGCGACAGCTCGGGTAGCACCTCATCGTCGGCCTCGGGGTCGACTTGCTACCCCGCGCTCCTGCTCGAGTACGGCAAGAAGGTACGCCTCAAGTGCATGCACACGCATACGGCCCTGTCCATATGCGCCTGGTGCTGTGGCGCCTGTAGCTGACGCCGCGCGTGGCTGTTGTCGGCAAACAGATCGCCAAGAACTTTGCGCAGTACGACAACACGCTGGGCATCGTCGTGGCAAACGAAATCATGCAGGTCGATATGACTGCGGGCTCGTGCGTCAAGGCGTACGTGTCTGATCTGAAGAACTGGATGACGGTCAACGGCAAGAAGATGCGCATCTTGCCGCTCGCGTACGCGGCCGCTGACAGTAGCTACGGCACGGAGATCACCAACGCCGACGACTACCACGTGCTCAAGGTGCAGGGTCTTCTCTGCGGCGACTCGATGAAGGATGGCATGATGCAGAAGAGCATCGACATCTACCTCATCAACGAGTACCGTTGGTGCCCCGACTCGACGTTCACAGAGGCGTACCAGCGGTACATCAACATGGCGAAGGGCATCCCGATCGTCGTGGCATTCGGCGAGTACGGCTGTAAGACGGACTCAGCGACGACGCGCGACTGGGGAATGGTGCCGTACCTGTACCAGGAGCCGTCAAAGACGGAGGACTTCACGGAGGTGTGGTCGGGCGGTTTGGCGTACTCGTACGGAGAGGCCAAGCTCGGCACGGATTCGCTCTTCCCCATGTTTACCGGTGCGTTCGAGAGTCCCGCCTAGTCCTGAAGTGGTGTCTAGAATGCATCTGACCGCCGTTTGCTGCTGTGATGCGGCAGGTGGCTCGACGGACTTCCTCTCGACCGTCAGCTCGAAGTCTACGGACGACTACACGAACCTGAAGGCCATGTTTAGCAAGTACTCTGGGTACTCGGACCCGGCCGAGTGGACGGACAGCACCATGTGCACATGGGCGCCGGACCTCGCGACTACGACACAGTCGTCGAACACGCGTGCGACCAAGAGCGGCTGGATCGTCAAGAGCTGCTCCTCGGGCGTGCTGAAGGTCGTCGATTCGGACTCATGGACGTGCTCGAGCCGCGAGGGAGCGGTCTGCGCGGATGATGGCTCGACGTGCGACGTGTCGGTCTCAACCGCTCTGACCACGACGCAAGAGGACTTGTGCGGCACGTACGAGGTCGAGTCGGGCGGCGGCACGTGCGAGAGCTCGTCCGACTGCAGCGACAACGGCCAGTGCACGTCGATCAACGGCACCATGTCGTGCAGCTGCAAGACGTGCTACACGGGCACGGACTGCAGCGTGAAGGACATTTCGTCGTGCAGCTCGCTTGCGAGCTCGACGTCGGCTCCCAAGGCCATTTTTGTTGGCGTCGGCGTGTTTCTGGCTGTCATGCTCGTCGTCTTCATCGCGCTTGGCGTCGCTGCCGCCAACAAGAAGCGAGGTACGCGCTCGTACGCGATTGGACTGCGGTGCTCGATGGTCTCTCACGATCTATGCGTGCATGTGTGCGTGCGTGGCGTCCTTTGCTGTGAACTTTGGTGACTGCGCAGCAATGGACAAGCTGGCGGACCAGGTCAAGCTCGCGCAGAACGTGCGCTCACCGGGCAACACGCAGGCGGCGGCGCTTTAGAATCTCCGCGGCGTTTCTAAGGCGTCTCGATGCGAAGTCCGCTTTGCACTGAGGCATTGCATGCTTCTCCTCCGACTTAACCCAGTTGAAGTGTATTCGTTTCGCTTAGATACGGCGCGCGTCGCACACTCGGTCGTTGCTCGGATCGTTGCAAGTGGAGCAACGCGAGCGCTCGCCAGACTTGGACGCTACGGCGCAACCGCTGACCCACAGAACGGGCAGCACAGGAGCTGTAGACGCTCTAGGCCGCGCTTCGCTATCGTGATCTGTTGGCGTCGATCGTTGATCTGCGTCGTGAGGGCGAGAACTTGCTCGAACTGCTTGGATCGGATGAGGTCGCACTTGTGGCGCTTCAGTTGGTCCAGTTCCTCTTCGGCACAGCCGATCTTTGACCGGAGTTGTTCTCGATCCGAATCTGCCGGTAGCGCCGAGCGCGTGTGGAATACGCCGCAGCACTCGCCGCAGATCCCGAACTCACCGACGAGCGCAACAGTCGAGGCGGCCAAGCTTTCGTCCGCGAGCAACGGAGCCAACCTGCTTTGGATGTCCGTCCCAGCGAGAACTTGCTCTCTGAAGAAGACGTGACGAGCGGTGGTCGAGCCGGATACCAGGCCATGATGGACCTCGTGCTTGATTGCCATCACCACCAGCGTGAGGGACCTGCGGTGGCGATCAATGCCGACGACGACTGCGGGCGAGGTGCGCGTATCCGTGCGGTACAGCACGCGCGTGCCGAGTTCGAGCTGCCGTATCCGAGCCAGCACGACAGCTACACTTGTCACTTCATCCCTGCGCCTCGTGTCCGAAGCGGCGGGAGGCTCCGGCCCTAGCGCACAAACCTGCGTGCGCGTGTCTTCGAGTCGCAGCCACGACGGCTGGCGCTCGCGCTTGCACACACCGCACCCATGAGGACTCGAGTCGACTGCGTTCTCCGCCCAGCACACCCGACACATCCACCGGTCGAGGCTGTCGTCACCAGCGTTGCGCTCGCCAAAGCGACCCGAGAACCGCTCGATCATCGGACAAACGACGTCTCGGGCCTTGCCGCCCGCCCTCTTGGCCTAGTGAACGGCAAGGCGCAAGCGAGCGCGCGAGCATTGCGGCGTCGCGGGCGTGTCGGCCACCACATCGGCCGCGACGCTTCGTTCGGCGCGCATGCGCCTTTTCACCCGCCACAATGGTCCTGGCGATCGTTGGGTCGGCAAAGTGTGCGACATGGTGCACCCGTGCCCACCACTCATCTCCTCCACATCAACCTCTATAAATGTGTTCACACCTTCAGTATGGTTTGTTGCCTTTGGCTCAGGTTGATGAATCTTTGCTCGTACGTGCCTGCGGATATGCAATACCCGTCGAAGTCGATTGAAGTTCTAAGAGCTACACAGGTGGTCGGGTCGCGCGAAGTGCATGGAGCCACCGCGCCGCGCGGCAAAAAGAAAGCGCCGGGAAATGAGCGACCCGAGCATGGCGTCGGCGGCGGTGGCGGCGGTGGCGGCGGTGGCAGCGGCGGAGACCGCTAAAGTGCAAGTGCCGCCGGGCCATCCCGTCCGAGAGTGGATCGACACGCTGCTGCAGGCCGCGGTCATCGCCAAGGACAAGCAGCAGCAGCAGGAGCAGGAGCAAGGAAGTCACGGGGAAGATGACCAAGTGGACGGCGACGCAGACAGCAGAGGTAAGAGCGCTTCGACCGACGCTCCGACAGTGACACCGGAGCAGGAGAACGGAGGCCGAGTCGTCGGCAAGGCAAGTCCAACGGCAGAGCCCACAGCGACACCGGCGAGCGCCGAGACGCCGAGCCATCCACCATCGAGCCCGGATCCAAACGACGCAGAGAGCCAAACGAAGCGGTACCGGCGTCGGCGGTGCGAGGTGCCTGGGTGCTCCAAGTTCGCGCGCTTCAACAACGCTTGCTCGGGCCACGGCGGGCGGCGGCTGTGCTCGGTGGAGGGCTGCGAGCGCGTAGCGCAGTTCGGACACAAGTGCAGCGCGCACGGCGGGATCAAGTACTGCAGCGTCCAAGGGTGCAAGCGCGCCGTGCAGTCCCGCGGGTGCTGCAAGACGCACGGCGGTGGCGTCCGCTGCCAGTTCCCGGGGTGTGAGAAGGGGGCGATCTCCAAGGGCCGCTGCCGCTCTCACGGAGGCGGCTCTCGCTGCGCCGAGCCCGAGTGCACCAAGTGGGCTCAGCGTCACGGCTTTTGCGTCCGGCACTCGAACGCGCTGCGAGGCGTCGAGATAGCGGAGGTGGGTCCGCCGCAAGAGCTGGTGTGATGGCGCGGGCTGGCTCACAGGGAGCTAGCTTGCGTCACGATCAGGTATGCGGGCCGCGGTGGAGAGCCATCGGGGGGAATAGTGGAGGTGCGCGATTGTCATCGCATGGACTGGGCGTGAGGGCTTTGAGTGTTGAAACGGGCATCCAGGCAGTGCGTGTTCATATGAAAGTCGCGACACCTGCTCGTGCATCGCGCGCTTGGCGAGCGACCCACATCGCCATGGGCGGGCGGCATGAGCGCAGCGAAGCACACGGCAAGACGAGCCCTGCGACATGTGCGATGCATTTCAGCCGTGCCTATGTTGACCGCAAACACTCTTTACACTTCTTCTAGTGACTTACACGCGCTCTGGAATACGGCGTGTTCGTATGGGATTGGTTCAAGCACGACCAGCACTCCCGTAGCTCTCCGCGCAAGGACAAGGTCGCGGATGGCGCTGCTCGTGACGGGCGGAGCGCCGGCGTTCGCGCGCGGGCTCGCCGCGCTCTGCGTGCGCGCCGACCGGCTGGACAAGTTCCACCCGGAGCGCGTCCACGAGCTCGCGTCGCTTGCATCTCACCGCAACACAGGTACGGCCGAGCGTTGCGCGGCTGACTGGGTTTTGCGCGCTGACGCCTCAAGACGGGCAGTCGTGGACATTGCGTGCAAGGAGCGCTCGAGAGGCTGCTACGCGGGGGACGAGCAAGCGCGACAAAGCGTGGAGCTCAAGCTTGGCGACTTCCTGGATTTCTACCAGGCGTGCTTTGCTGGCCGAGCGCACTGGCTGCGAGGCGTGGAGGAGCTCGAGTTCTACCTGTGCCAGTGTCCCGTGGCGGTTATCAAGCCCGACGACACTTGCTCCGAGCCGTGCCTGCCCGCCGTCATGGACGACTTGCTCACGTACGCCGTGCTGCTGTCGTTTGCGTCGGCAAGCGGAGCATAACGCGGCGGTTATACATTGGTTCCATCGCGCCGCGCAGTCCCGCCTGCCTCGAAGGCGTCGCGCTGAGCCAAGTCAACCTGTGGATGAGCACACACGCGGCGCGAACGGGGCTCCACTACGACGCATATCAGAACGTCCTCGTCGTGCTCTTTGGGCGGAAGGTAGTGACGCTGTACCCTCCGTCCGCGTGCTCGAGTCTGTATCCATTCCCAGTGTACACCAAGTCCGCCAACCACAGTCAAGTGAACGTGGCGGAGCCCGACCGTGAGCAGCACCCGGAGTTCCGCAAGGCGGAGCCTGTGCAGTTTGCCGTTTGTGCAGGAGGTATAACGATCGTCGCAGGTCTCTCCCGCTCGCACCACGGCCTCTAATCCGATGGTTCGGCGTCGCTGTCGGTAGACGCGCTCTTCATTCCGGAAGGCTGGTGGCACCAAGTCGACTCGGACGAGTACACCATTGCCCTCAACTACTGGTGGGAAGGCGCGCGCGTCCAGCTGACGCGCGACGCGCGGATGACTCCGTACTTTGGCCGGGTCGTCATGCAGGAGCTAATCAAGCAGGAAGCGGCTGCAGTTCTGAAGGACCTGCGCGCATCGTGCTGTGCGGAATTCCAACTCGAAGACGCAGACACCAGCGCCATTGCGTCCGGGATACTCGCGACACAAGACCAGGCAAAGCGCGAGCGGATGCTCCTCGCTCTGCAAGACGTCTCAAGGCAGCGCGAGTTGCAGCTGTTCCTCGCCTCGACGCACTCGGGCGAGTGGAGCTCCCTGCTGCGAGGCGCTAGCGTCGAGATCGCAGCCGCTTTGGCTGCATTCTGGGACGCGACGGTCGGCGACAGCGCCTTTCAGTCCGCGATCTTCGGTGCACTGGCGGACGAGGAGGAGTCGATCAAGCGAGACCTGCTATCGAAGCGCGAGCGCTTCCAGCGCGCCATGGGCATGAGGGTGTGTCAGTCCACTTTTGGCATTGAGCACTCATGATCAATCGGCGAAGCCTCCTTGCCGAGCACGCTTCGCAGACGCATTGTGTTATTATCCAGCGAGCCACTCTCGCGCTGCGAAGGTCCCGCGCGCCTGTGCCTCCTCGCCCTCTCTCGCGGCTACCGTGCCGTGCTGGCTTCCATTGCGTTCGCTTCGAGCGTTAAATACAGAACGAGGCTTGCTCGTGCTAGTTCGCCGCCACCTCGTAGTCGTGAACAATACCTGCTGTTGCACTGGTGCTGCTGCTTGCATCGCTGCCTTAGCGCTACTGGATCGAGCAGCCAAGCCACGACTCGCTCGTCTCGTCGACCACGACGCCCGTCATCCCTCGCCCAAGACTCTTCATGGCCGCCGCGACGTGCGACGCAAAGTACGGCTGCCACGCGTGCCCGTACATGAACCGCGCCGTGAACGGCAGCTCGTCGCGATACGCGCGCGCGACCTTGTCTCCACCCCACACGCGGCTGCGCTCGACGATCCACGGGATGACGACGCGCTTGGGTCGGCTGTGCCGAAGGACGCGCGGCATGACGTACCGCTGGAAGGCCTGCTCCGAGAAGCTCTCTCCGATCGCCGGCTTCAGCGTCTCCTCCTCGAGCGTCAGCACGTTAAAGAGCAGGAAGTTGAGCCGCCGGATGTCGCCTTGCAGGGTCTGGAGCAGCTCCTGCCACGAGTCGTCGGCCGCCGCAGCCGCCACGAGCGCGTCCTCTTGCGCCATGATGCCGTCCAGCAGCACAAAGATGGACTCGTAGCACGCCGCGACCTCGCGCTTGTCCGAGAACTTGACGGCGACCAGCGGCAGCAGCACGGTCGTCTTGACGTGGTGCTGGTTGCGCACGAACTCGACAAAGTGCTCCCTAAACCAGTGGAAGAACTCGGCGACGTTCCAGTCCGCGCCGGCGGTGGGCTCCTGGCTGCGCTCGAGGAAGCGGTCAATGACGAAGAGCGCGTGGCGAACGGGCTCGTGCAGACCCAGCAAGAACTGCGCGTTCCAGCTCATGTCGACCACCTCGTGTCTCGCGAGCACGGTCGAGAAGACGACACGCTCGCCCATGCGCTGCGGCTCCGAGATTGGCACGCTGGCGACGCGCGAGAGGTTCTCCTCCGACAGTTGGCGCTGCAGGAAGGTGACGCGCTTGCTCCCCGTCGTGCGCGGCGGCGCGCCGCTCTGCGAGTGCTTGGCGTACGCGAGCACGCTGCGCGAGTTCCACCGCATCCCGATCGCGCCGGCGTCCTCCTCGTCTTCGTCCTCGTCCTCCTCGCTCTCGTGCTCCGAGATGACGACCGACACATCGCTCAGCGGCCGCGGCTGCAGCGAGGCGACTCCGCGAGCGGACGCACCGGCCGACGCGTACGCCAGTCGAGCAGTGGACGGTGTGGGTCGCGGGCCGCCGCTGGCGCCAGCGCCGGCATTGGTGCGCTTCGCGGCCGCGTTCGACTCTGGCGAGGCCCACAAGTTGACGAGCTCCTGGTCGGCCGGCCCGTCGTAGCCGTCCCTGTAGTCGATCGTCGAGAGCACGTACGCGACCTGGCTGATGTCGACGTAGCATGGCGGCGCAGTCTTGGCGGCCGCGGCCGCGTCCTCCGGCTCGGGCGCCCAAATGTTGGCGTAGAAGGCGCTGTCGTCGCTCGGCGGCCGCCGCCGTGCGCGCGCCTGCTCGCCCTTGGCGACCATGGACAGCTTGCTCTTCTCGAGCGGCTTGCGCTTGCCCTTCAGCATAAAAGTGTTGCGCACGGGTGCCTCGCGCAGCGGCTCCTCGGCGCTGGCGCTCAGGCGTGAAGCCGGCGGCGGCGTCTCCGGGCGAGGCATATGTCGCGGGCACTCACTCGCGGGCGAGGGGAGGCGGCCACCTGGTCGCGCAAGCTGTCCGTCCGTCCGTCACTCTCGCGGTTCCGAGAGGCGAGCGCCGTCCGCGGCGGATTTCCAACTGGCCACTGGCTGCCGCGCCGCGCCTTCTCCCGCCAGCGCCACGCACAGGTGCCCACTATGCGGCCGGCGCGCAAGCCACGCCGAGCCTCGCGACAAGCAGCAGATGGCGGCGCTCGCCCACAGGCGGCGCGACCGGATCTTGGGGTCGGGTGGCAGAGAGACTGGCGCGCAGACGTAATCTCCGCCTGCCGCTCGGCGCTCGGCGCTCGGCGCTCGGCGCTTCAGGCGCTTGGCGGCGGCGACAAGAAGAAGGCGACGGCCGTCAAAGCCATCACGTCCATCATCAAGCCATTGAAGGCCTGCTTTCCTTCTTCGGTGATCCAGCCAGCCAGCGGCTCCTTGAGCTTGAACGTGGACGGAGCGAGCTCCTCCTTCTCTACTGTTCCGCGGCGCTGGACTGCAACCTGATACACAGTCGCGCGCTGCGATTGGCCAAAACGAATATTTCGGTCGCGCTTCGGCCAACAAAAACGCGTCAGTGCGAGCGACAGGAAGCAGCGCGCGGAAGAGGAGGTCGACAGCTTACAGTTTTCAAGTCACTTGCTGGCTACACCCCGCCACGCCTTATCTACCAATGGCCGCCGCATATCAATTTACATCCAATGGCAATCCGGTTACGAACCGCTTTGCCTTTCATTCGACAGAAACGAGACCTCGTGACACCGCGCTCGGATAGAACGGACGATCACGGAGCGAACACACGTGAGTATCGCGCCGACTCTGCTGCAGCTGCAGCTGGAATCGACGCTGTGAGCAAATGCACGGTGAGGCGCCATTCAAACACGGGTGTGATTTTACATTCGGTGACAGCTGCCACATGCGGCCCGAATCGTCCTTCTCGCGCTCTAGCTTCTCTGAAGGAGGGCTGATTCAGGGCCCTCGTGCTGCCTCGCCAGATCGTGTGTCTGACTGACAACGACGCGTGCAGCTAGCCAACGTGTGAGGTTGCGGCCCATGGATTGCTGGCACTCGAGGTCTTCAGCTCCGTCACTCGAGTCCGAATCGATCCGTTAGTCTGACCTGACGTGGGTCTATACGATACTCGGACTGCGCCTCAGGATCGCTGAGGGGTTATAAGGCGCACTCGAGCCCGCAAATACTGCGCACCAATCTAAGTTCCGCAGTCTACACTATAAGCGAGCGATCCGTCTCTGGCGATTGTTTAATGGTAGACTGCCTCGTCTCTTAGTCCTTACTCTCGATCGGTAACTACGACACTTGAGAATGTTCGACCAGGGCACTCCAGAATGCCCAGCTCCGATTGTTCTAGAGCTCGATTGCTAGATGTGCATGGCTCGCATTGATCGACTCCGTTGGCTCCGCAGAGTCCTTCAATATCACTTTCCATTCCATCACCGCACGAGCAAGTCGCTTTCATCCTGCCATTAGATACACGATGATCGGGCCACATTCAACCACCGCTTTGGGAGCTCGAGCTGCACACCGGGACTCGCGGATCAGATCGCAGTGCAATCTGTTGCAAGGTAGTCTGTGTGTTATGCATCACGAGATAATCTATATGCCTGGACTGTGCGTGAGTGCTGAGCGTGACTGAACGCGGGTATTGCGCTGCATTCGAAGATTTGCAAGCTGTTGAGCAGTCCCAACTTCACTACCATCGTACGCTGTCATGCCAAGATCCTTCGCCCGGCACATACGTGTCATCATGCCTTTTGTGCTGTACAGCAGCACGCATCTATGGAGTTTCTCCATCGGAGCATTGAGGACTGTGATTGCATCGCCACAACGGAGATCTGTTCTTCACATTTGTTCCTTTTAGTCTTGGTCATGGAATCGTCGATTCCTCCCCTCAAAGTGAGCTGGCGGTAAGGCAGTCACCTCCACTGGAATTAGCGTACTCACTGGCCACGCGTCAATCTAGCTCACTACAAGCAATCATGGTCCGTCGAGTTGTTCAGTGCGATGTTCCGCGCTGTTTAATTCGTTCGTTGGATCATCGCTGAATGCTGTAGCAGCCTGGATACTTTGACCGTCTCCCTATTCATTCGAGTGACTCCAACATGAGGTATTCACATCGATTTTGCCTATGCTCGCCGTGTGATTGGTGTGAGGGTAGCTCATGACCAGTCGCTGCCTCACCGCCGGATCAGAACACGCTTGACTCGGCTGAGGCAGAAACTTGGCCGAAATCCGACTGTGTTTGCGTGGTAACTTCTGGTAGATCCCAGCTACTGTCAAGGCTTCTCCGATTTGTACGACTCCTTTTCAATTTGGAAAGTGTAGTGGGAAAGACAGAAGCCGTCCCGCCATCGTCTGGTACCAGTGGAGAGCGTGGACGTTCCCACGCTATCCTCATCTAGTTGCGCTCGGAGGTGAAGGCGCAAACTCAGAATTTGATCCGGGAGCCTCACCCGTTCGCGAACGAAGTCGCTAACTATACCATACAAATCCTGGAGATTCGGAAACGAAAGACCGCCTCGGAAATCACGGTACTGCTCCTCACGCCAACCGTGTGAGCAGCCAAAGAAGTGATCAGGCCAGAGCTCGAGCTCTACAGGAGTGCGTGGCGGAAGCGCGTTCCAACAAAGTCTGTGCCAGTCGGTTCGCTAGCTCCAATGGTGCCAACCAAGCGCGGATCGTCTCCTTCGACGCCACCTACGCCAAAGCGGACGAGAACATGTCCAGACGTCACCACGCGCAAACAAGCGAGCAAGAACCTGGAGCACTTCATCGTGAAGAAGAAGCTTAACAGATTATGCAAGCCGGAAGCGCGTGATCTTCAGTGGAGCAGCTGCATCACGGACGTGAACCACGCGGTCATGGACGCGTACCTGTTGGCTGAGTCCTACGCGCTTCGCCAGCTCGCTGCAAACAAGTTGGTCGTAGAGATCTCAGCTACCTTCTACCAGACATGTCTGAGCTTGGCGACAAACCCGAACCGGCGACGGAGCACCTCCGACGTTGACTTTATGCGTGCTGGCGCTGATTTCCATGAGCTGCGGGCGGGTCGCCGGATGGCGGATACGCAGCACATCTACAGTGGATGGTTCCAGTGTGCGGCGGTCAACATGGCGAAGAGCGTGTGCAATTTCTATTCATACAACTTTGCAAAGCATCAGCACGCCTACGTCATTGGCAAGTACGCCGTGTCGAGAGCCGCCGCCAAGGATGTTCTCGACGGTGTCTTCACCGAGGCATTCAAGTCGATCTCTGTGCGCGCGGCGGACTCGATCATGATGGAGCTGCGCGAATGCATACCGAGAACGAGCAATGGCAAGATCAGTTGAGCCTCGTACGATTTGATGCCGATGTACTATGAGTTCTTGCAGCACGTGGAAGCAGTCAACGAGGAGAACGCGAACGACACAAGGTAGTAGCCGAAGCGAACGTTTTCGGTTCTCCCGACGAAGCAAGGTTTCAAGGCGAGCTACTGCAAGGTCGACTCGACAGGACTGCGATCGCTGCTGCTGCATAGTCTGGACGTCGATCGGTCGCTCACGGTTGACTACGACGGAAGCCAATGGACCCTCGGGGAGAGCCTAGAGGCCATTAACAGGGCGACGTGGAACGATATGTCGGGACTTTGGTGTCGCCGGCTCTTCAACGTGGAGGAGATCGAGAAGCACATCGGTCAGCGCTTTCATCGTGAAATCACAGCCGATGGGTATGGCGTATCGGTCGCGATGAGCCACTCACGACGAGAGCCACGTGGGGAGAAGTGGCAGCGCAGGAAGCAGAAACGGCGGCACATCAGCACCTACACTGACAGAGCATCGGAGGACAAGGACGACGACATGTCGTGGGTCTACGGTATCTCGTTGCGCAAGGTGCCTGCTGGACGAGCCGAGAACTGCGACGTGATATGGGGAATCGGTCCCAGCAGGATCGACATCATCACAGGCGTCAGCCAGAGGGGAGACACGGCTCACTTTCGGACGTGTTGTTATCAACGAGCGAATGACTTCGTCCGATCGAACAGCGGCAGTGACCCGAGCCATCGAGTTCTCGTTCAAGAACGGCCGCCGGCTCTGGAGTTTTTCATGAGCCCGTTCTTCCGCAAGCTCGCGCTTCGACGTGCCTCGCTGCGCCACGGTCAGCTCGACCATGCCAGTTACTACCTCATCGGTCCTCGTGGGTCGCGCACCGTCGTTGGATTCGGGGATTGTGGCCCCGCCGGCAAGAACCTGCTCAAGAAGTTCCCGGCGGGACCTGTGAAGGAGTTCGTCCAGCGGCTCTCGCGTCTTTGTGAAGCCGTCGTGGTGGACGAATACCGCACAAGCAAGAAGCACCATGAGTGCAGCGCGATCGCCGACCTCGAGAATCAGCAGGAGGAGCGCGTCTGCCGCGACAGCGTTGTGCGCAAGTACCCGTTCCACAAGGTGCTGCGCTCCCTGAAGAGGCACGGCGGGTGCGGAAAGACGGAGGATCGCTTCGTGAACGCGGTGCACAAAATGCTCGAGATCTTGCAAAGTCAACTCGCGGGCGTATCTGAGTGTTCCCCGGTCTGCAACAGCGACCCAGGAGTTGATCGAGTCTTCACCTTCATCGCCCTTCAGCGCATCCAGTGGATGGTCCGAAGCGAGAGAGAGAGAGAGAGAGAGAGAGAGAGAGAGAGAGAGAGATGTCGTAGTGGCATGGGCATCCATCTGGGCGCTCCCAGTGACATGAGAGCGTGTCTGTGAGAGCAGACTTGTTGCTGACAGCCATATTCAGCGACACTGAACTCGTCAAGCGCTTGGGGTTCTATGACTTCCCCGTCGAATATCGCCCAGTCCACAGCAACACAATCTCGTTCAACAGCCGACTTGTCGACTTTAGAATCGATTTTGTCAAAGCTTGTAAATAGTATTGAAATGAGTGAATTCTGCGGCAAGCCACACACACACTCTCTTTCTCTCGTCTTCATCTCTACTTCATAAGAAGTAACTCAAGACTGCCTCGCTGCAGAGCTTGCCAGGCTGCAGTTGAAGTCGTGAAAATGCCGTGCTGGATAGGTGTCGTGTGCCACGGTGTCCTCGGGCTCATGCAGTCCAGTCGTCGGTGTACGACGTCCCAAAGGCGGCAGATCATTTCCGATGCTAGCAGCCTGTTCTCTTGAGCTATTGAAATGCATGGTCGCGCTCGACGGATCGACCGCCCAAGGGACGCCAAGGTCGCTCGGAAAGGTCGGCGAGCTCTTGTCCGGCCTGTCGTTGGGAGGAAAGGTCGCTTCGACTACCTGATGCCTCCAATACCAGTCGCTCTCGTGCTTCATTCCCGCGACTTCCTGGCGAGCAGGACTCTCCGATCTTGGCGCGTGAGCTTCCCGGCGCATTGGTGGAGGAGGCAGAGCCGAGGAGGGAGAGCCACGAACGCCACTGCGTCCTGGATAGGCTGCTTGGCTGACCAGGAAGCAACGAAGGCGAGCACAGACGCAGAAGTGAAGAGACAGCAGCAGCAGCAGCAGCAGGAGCAGAGAGAGAGAGAGAGAGAGAGAAGTGAGGGGGCAGACGCGCAGGTTCGCCCGGCGGATGCGCTAACGGAATGGGGCAGCAAGCATCGATTCCTTGTGACCCCGAGAGCGGGAGCCGGCGTCGCCTGACCCCGTTGCCCCCGAGCTATGTGCCGCTGTGTGATCTGAACAAGGCGGGCGATCCAGCATCCGCGGCGACAGCATCTTGTAGCGACGATATCAAAGACGCGATGGACAAGATACTAGAGTTTGGAGCGGCGCTATCCACCCTCCCAAAAGGTAAAGAACGCTCTCTTCATACAACCAACGCTACGAACTCACCTCTAACAATTTGTGCCTGGCGCCTCTGAACTTAGTGAGCGAAGTATCGGGGGCACTGTTGGCGCGCAGTCCTGAGCAGCAACTTCAAGACCTCGTGAGCCCAGTCGACTCAACGGACGAGTTGTTCCAGTACATCGCGAATCTGGTTGCTCCTGCTGAAGGCTCATCACGAACAAGCCACAGTAACTTCATCGATGCTGCGCGTCGCGATTTGGTCGACGGGACCGCTCCGGGGCTCTTTGAAGCACGCGTCGCGAGCTATGTCAAGAAGCTGCAGGCGCTGTTCCAGGTTGTCAAGAAGGAGAAGCACCGCTACGAGCAGAGAATATTGGCTGCGCAGACCAGTGCCGCGTCTCTACGAACAGCTGCTCCACCCCCGCTGCCACTACCAACACAGAACTGTTTGACAATGGGGTGGGATTTGGTTGTCCTCCTACTGCGAGCCACAAGAAAGGATAACCCGGACCAGTACCTCAGTGCGCTTCGGATGATCAAGGAGAGTTTGCGCGCTCTGAAGCCTACAACATACGCCGACAGTATGTACTTGGCACCATCGGCAGCCACCGCGTTCAACCTGCTTGGCGACACCCTGGGGGAACTGGCGTCATTCCGTACAGAGTCATCGCCAAGCGACCAATTCCAAGACTCGGTCATCAGAGCCAGCACGATCGAGGCACTAGCTGAGGTCGCTCTCGCTAGAGGCTCGCTGCCAACACTGCTGTTTGTCGTACGCTGGTTGATGGAGGAATCGTCAAGATCTGTAGTCAGCTTGGATGCAACTTTGTCGAAGCTCGCTGCACTGAAGGAACAACCATTTTACGGTCGATGCGAAGCATCCGGCGAATTGTATTGCTGCGGACAGAACTCCTATGGCGAACTTGGCATCGGTGACGACATCGAGCGCCACCAGCTCACGAGTGTTGGTCTTTGCGGCTGGGACGATATTCGCCAGGTTGTGAGCGGCAACGAGATCCTGGCGATTCTCACGAACGACGGAGTTGTGCTGACGTGTGGACTGAACAAGAGCGGGCAATGTGGTCAGGGCCACTTTGACGAGCGAGTCATGCTACTTCGACCGGTGGCGGCGCTTCGCTCGCAGAAAATCAAATTCATTGCTGCAAGCAACGGATGCGAACACATGATTGCACTGACGGAAACCGGACTGGCGTACTCTTGGGGGTACAACGATCGCGGGCAACTCGGACACGAGAACCTGACGACGAAGATTCATCTTCCGAAGCTCATTGAGTCCATGAAGGACAAGAAGCTGGGATTTGCGTCAGTGAGCTACCACCACAGCGCCGTCGTCACGGACACCGGGGAGCTGTACACATTCGGCATGAACGACTGTGGCCAGCTCGGCTTGGATCACACTCAACATCAGTCAACACCCCAGCTTGTAAAGACGCTGGAGGGCCACGAAGTCACGATGGTGAGCTGTGGGCTTTACCACACTGTCATCTGCACAGCGTCAGGCGACTTGTTTTCTTGTGGCAAGAATGACTATGGACAACTCGGATTAGGCCACACCCGTCAAGTGAAGGTACCATCCCTCGTTGGCCTCTCGAGTGAGATGGCTTGCTTCGTTGCTTGCGGGTATTATCACTCGGTCGTAGTCACATCAAGCGGACGCACGTACTCGTTTGGACGAAACGACTACGGACAGCTCGGAATCGGTTCCAAGGTTCACCAAAATGCACCGAATGTCGTGGCGCTGTCAGCAATCACGCGTATGATTCGTGCGACGTGTGGGTGCTACCATACAGTGCTGCTATCGGAGCAAGGTGGTGTGTTCGTATTCGGGCGAAACAACAAGGGACAGCTCGGAAACCGCAGCAGCGCCGACTCGCTTCTCCCGGTGCCCTTGAAAGTTCGACCGGATAAAAACTCGCGACGCTGTATCGATGTTGCCGCTGGCTTTTATACGACCTCGTTAATCGTCGAGCGCAAGCGCGAGAACGATGACGGAGAAGCCCACGTGATGGACCAGACCAATATCGCTCCAATCTGTGGCCGTGTTGATATCGATCGGTCTGGGGAGATCGAGGGTTTGAGTAACTTCGGCTCGATTTCTACGACGGGTCTGTCACTGTTCCACGGAAAGTGGTTTTATGAGGTGGAAGTGGTAACAAGTGGCCTCATCCAGATCGGCTGGATCGATGGGTATTTCCAGGGAAGCTCCGATCAAGGTGAAGGCGTGGGCGACCATTCCCACTCGTGGTCGTACGATGGCAACCGTCAGCGACGCTGGAACAGTGGATCATCTGCGTACGGGGAGAAGTGGAAGGCTGGAGATATCATTGGCTGCTTGCTCGACTTTACCACGAGCGAAATGATCTTCTTCCGGAATGGTATCAATCTTGGTGTCGCGTATTCGGGATTCAAGTGCTCTGTATCCGACAAGCGATCGGGTCTCATGCCTGGCATCAGTCTCGAGCGTGGAGAGATCATTCGCGTGAACTTGGGCCACCAACCATTCGCGTACCCTCCAACAATTGTGGACGATTTCGACAGCATTTCCCGCGCTGTTGTGTCACCAGCTTCTTCCGCATTAGTCAAGACAGTTGAAAGTATCTCAAGGAGCGATAGCGGTTTGTGTCCGCCTCGCCTGCGGGGATCAGCTACCGCTTTGGTGAAACAGAAACTATTTGTCATCGGAGGCATGGTTGTCAACCGCGAAGACAATGTGTCGGGTGATGACCCAAGCACGCACGTGTGGGTGTACCATCTTGACACGAAATGTTGGGAGCGCTGGAGTGATTTCCCGATCCCAATCCAAAACCACCAAGCAGTTGCGATTGATGATGACCATATCTTGGTTATTGGAGGCGAAAACAAGAGCGCAACCTCAAGGCATATGGATCTGTACAGGTGTGCCACCACAGCAGGCATTGACGGCTCCCTGCCAGCCTGGAGCCTCATTCAAGGTGCACTCGGTGCAGCGACATCGATGCCGGCTCCTCGCGCATACCACACTGCGTCGAGCATCCGAGTTCGTCTGGATTCTCTTGTGTTCATGTTTGGCGGGAGGTCTGCGGACAACGAAGTACTCGGAGATGCCTGGTACTTGTCACTCGACGACTACTCGTGGTCGCGGCTACCAAGCTCTATCTCCCTTGATCCTGGACCTCGTGTTGGATGCTCGACGACGGTTATCGGTGAGTGCGTCTATCTATTTGGCGGTCAAGACAAAGATGACAAGCTTCGTGCCGACTTATGGCGCTACAACACATTCGACCGAGCATGGCATTTGTGTCATGATGACAATATCTGCATTCAGAAAGAAACACCAAACGAAGCTGCCTCCGAAAGTACTAATACTCGAGGGGAGTTCAATCCGTCGATGCCAGATCCACGGAGTGACTACAGCATTTGCGCAGATCTCGCCAATATCTGGGTGCTTGGTGGGTTGAGCAAGTCAGGTCAGCAATTGCGTGATATGTGGTGCTATTCCACTACATCTCTGAAATGGGCGGCGGTCGAGACGACTTGGATGAGCGGCGTGGAGGGATGTGCGTCAGCAACTTTGTTCATCGAGACGGGAACTATTGTTGGATTAGCCAATAGCTCTCATTGCTCTCAGGAGGCAACCGAAAGCGGTGCGATGTACTTGTTTGGCGGTGATCTGGTGGTCAACGGGTCAGCGATTACCACAAACGAAATCCATACCATCTGCCCAGTCGATACTATCCGCTCGTACAGTATCGACACAGCGAAGACGGTAATGACAACGGGAAAATCGGCTCATATTTTGAGTATTCTGCGAGCAAAGAATGGTGACGAACGGCGTAACCAGAGCTGCGCCAATGAAGCGCTTGACTCAGCGATCTGTATTTTGGCGCACCTTGACAGGCTAGCTGGCAATGACACGCTAGGTGAAGACATCGAGTCGATCCAGTTGTCTCGCTGTACCCATCGAGAACTATGCATCGACCCGAAAGAAAAGACATTCGAAGCGTTGCTCAAGCTACTTCGCTTGTTGTCCTCGCAGTTCTTGTCTCCAGAAGGCGTCGACAACGATTCCACAGGATACTTTATCCAAGTGCTGTTCCCGTTGTTGGCTACGCTTCGCCTACTGAAGCTGAACTTTTTCGAGGTACGATACGCAGGTAAACTCCTAGCTCTCCCAGAATGATGCGATATCTCACGGTTGGATGCTTTGGTTTGCAGTTGATTCGCAGCGGTGCCGACGTTGCCGCGAGTGGACTATTGAATGCATCAACAGAGGGTGAGGACCTTCTATTCTCCATTCGTGAGCTACTGTTCAATATCGTTCAGAGCGCGAAGATGCCGACGTTATCAACTGAGGCGCAGTGGTTTTATCACGCGGTGAAGCAAGAAGCAGCTGCCGTGATCTACCACGGCTTTTCGGTGCTGTTTCCGTCCCTTCTCGATCGACTCCAAGTGATGAACAAACTCCTGAACGACCAGTCTGCCGATTGCGAGACGCAATCCGCGGCCAAGAAACTACTCATCCCAATGCTCGTTCCGTGCTTTGCTTCGGCAAAAATGCTGTTCCAATTGATGAACGATACGAATCGATTGTTTTCGACGCCAGAGGTCTCCAACACAACAACGTGTACTGTGATTGCATTCACAAGGACGCTGGTGGACTCCCTTTGGAACAGGTCGAAGGAGATCATTGACAGAGCACTTTCCAACGAGGCTACGACCCTCTCGTCGACATTGAAGGAGATCGAAGCGCTCGAGCAAAGCGATGAGTTCAAGTGTCTGAACGTAATACTTCGAGCCTCGTTATTCTGGTGCTCCTGCGCGACTGAGCACGGGTGGAAGATTGTAGAAGCCGTATGCCTAGATCTCGTCCAAATTGCTGTAGAACTGCTGGTGAAGGTGTCAACTGCTCCTCGGCACCAGATGGACGAGCTGCTTTTCTACGCGCAGCACAGTTTCTCGGGAAAGCTGCTGCCATTCCTTTTGCTGAGTGCTTTCTCTTTGCCAGCGGTGCGAGTATCCATGCCTGTGCTTCTGGAGAACTTCTGGCCTTCGCTGGAACAGCTAATCACGAGAATTCACATCACCCTGAAAGAGCTCGCGGAGCTCCACACAAGGCCGCTTCGCAGCCATCATTGTGAGAAGTCTGCTGTCGACCATGTGGCCGCCGAAGTTGCACAAGATAATGTCTGCGTCACGGTGACAAACGAGCTGCAAGTCGGTCTGTCACTTGAAGCTGGATTCAAGTTGACTTATGGAATTGTGTTCCGTCGTATGTGGCTCTGCATCACTCAAGCCTCCACCTACCACTCGTGGAAAGTGAAGGACCTACCCAGTGGTTTTGAGCTTCGCCGCGTTACAATTCCGACCGAACTGGGGAAGTTGCTCGGCACAGAGACGCTTCTAGTCAAATATCAGCGCGAGAGTCCAGAAGTAAACGCGGCTCCCAAATACGACGGCGTGGCAATTTCTTTCGAGCCAAGTCTCACTGTTTTGTCCCAGCATATTTGTCCTGTCTCATCCGTTGATGATTCGAGTGGGATCCACCAAGGGTCCATGATTCACTCTTCTGTCACTGCTGCATTGGTGGGAGCGAACCTGGTCGAAGAAGCTTCAATGGATGACTGCAAGTTGTGGCTCCAAGACTTACAGAATACGCTGCTATGGGTCGGCAGTGGATACTCTGCCGCGCTCGTCATCGGTGATGAATCGTCTCTCGATGCAGAGATTGATTCTCGATGGTACTGTTCCCCTCTTTTCAAGGGCGGGCTAGAAGGACCCGTCGATGGCACGAGCGAGGACAAGGGGGAACGCAACAAGTTGCTTATTCAACAGATAGTCGACAATGTTGGGACGGGGAAAAGGATCCTTGACAGAGTGCGGAATGTGCTGGACCCGGGTTCGAAACCAGTGAACGGTAATCCGCAGCTGCGCGCGACTCGGTTAAAACGACAAGACAGCGTCGAGGCCACACTTGAAAAGAGTGGTGGCTTCGAAGCTGTCGACCGTGCGGTCCGTATCACCTTCGCAGTACTATTGAAGCACAGCAATGCCTCTTACAGTTCGGACCCACTGACTAAAGATGGCTCCCCGTCGGACACTGTTGTTGACGCTTGGAGAGCAGCACTGACTCTGCGTCGATGGTAGGCGGTGTGGGCTTGACTTACCACTGCATGTATCAGTGACATATGCGCCTAATCGAGTGTATCAATTTCTCTCTTCAGGATCGTGCGCGAGCAGCAGAAGCTCGCGGCAATGGCGAGGTAAAGCCTCTACATATTGGCGTAAAGCTGCGGTAACGTGTGTGCTAACCCTGCGTCTATGAATAAACAGCGAGATAACAGCGGTGGACTCTCTTCCTGGTGATGGCAACACGAAAGAACGGCAGCAAGCTCTGTACAACGCCGTCTGTGAACCGATCATTCGCCGGGCACAGCTCTTATTACGCTTGGCGCCGGCGTGCATAGCATCGGTTCCTTCGGAATTGCCACCGATGAAGCTACTTCCTGGGATCTCGGTTCCTGGTGTATACGGTACGACAATCTATCGTGTACTTTTGTTCGTGGAGTTTCATCATCTCACTGCGTTGTGAAAACAGAACTTCGCACAGTTGCTCAGGAGGGCAACGCACTGCCGGCGGAAGTGGTAGAGCTTGATCAGCAACAACAATATGCCCAGCAGCTGCAAAGACTCATGGAGACGAAGACAGTTGAAACTATCGAAGAGGAAGACGAGCGCTTGCAAGCGGACGTATTCGCTTTCATTCAGCAGCCGCTATCCCAGGCCACAAACCCGGTGCTCGGAGAGCCACACGAGCTACCGTCAAACCTTGAAGACGCCATAAGTCGCACATTAGCGTCGCATAGGCTGAGAGCACAGCGCAGGCTGCAGGGACTGAGGACATTTCGATGCTTACTGGAAGCTAGCACCAGTCTTCCGAGATCATTGTCGCACATCATTCCACTGCTGTCTTCGACATTCAAGCGTGTGAAAGACGCAAACAGCCTCTCGGAGAACACGCCAGGAAGCCTTACAGTGATTAAGGTCCACTACCTGGCTGAGTTGGAGCTTGCTGGTGCTCATCTGCGCAGCGCAATTGCGGAGGAGCTATTCTCTTTGATGGAATCCCTTCTACAGCAATCGCTTACGAGTCTCAAGCACATCGGTCAGATCACTGAGGCGCGTACCAGTGCGGAAAGATCCGCGCCATCATCCCTTGTCATCGAGCAAGCCACACAAGATATCTTGCTGGTGCTGGAAGCTTTCAGCCTCCCGTATACTTGTGGGGACTGGGAACGGATTCACGGTACCAGTCTTGCAGCCTTGCTGGCAGAGTTAAGTGGGTGGAAGAGCTGGAAGCGTGCGGTGCTCTACGAATCGACTGAAGGCTGTGTTGCTGACGCTGGCACCGGTCAAAGGTATCCCATCCTCTCTGCTGGCGCTGGATCGAAATACCCCAACATCATCTGTTCTCGCCACATCGCGATGGGTACGGATCTACGCCAGCTGACCCTCGCTCATAAGAAGTCAGCACTCGCAAAAAAAGATTCTGTCGACGTACTGAGCGGCTCTCTTGTCTCCGGAGGGCTCGCTGTGTACAATCGAGCACTAATCCGTGGTCGATGGTTTTGGGAAGTCTCTGTCAAGGCTCAGGATGCTACCCCTGTGTTTGTCGGCATTACGTCCGGAGCAGTTGATCTGAACCTTTACGACAACTCGATCTGCAGCAACTCTGCGGGCATCTTCTTGTCGAATGGAGATGGGGCAGTCGCAACAGTGTTTCCTCGTTCCACCGTGAAATGGCCGGCGAGTGGCAAGCTCGGAGTATTGCTCAACTGCGATGAGAAGAGAATCGAGTACTTTAATGGATCGAAGCGGATTTGCATTGTGGCTCTGCAACTGGCTGAGTTTCCATGTGGCTGCTTCCCAACGATCGGAATCAATAGCGCCGAGGTACTTTGGGACCTTATGGCTCCGATTCCTCCGAAGTTGTGGTGCTCTAGCATCGATTTCCAGCTCCCGAGCACGGTTATCTCCGGTGCGCTCTTAGCTGTGCCTTTTGATGGCAGTACCATCAGTTGGGATATCAAGCGCAGTGGCTGCACACCATTGCAGTTCGGCTCAAGCGGAACTGTCTATGCTGCGGGCGAGACAATCGCCGAGAATAGCCGCTATGAAACGCTCGTTGCCAGTGAGAGTTTCTCGACTGGAAGCTTGTACATTGAAGTGCGTGTTATCTCTGCGGGTCGCGATGGCCGGACAGTGCTGACATTCGGTATTGTCGACCACGACTTCGACGGCGGCAGCAAGGCTGGCATACTGGAGGACGGTATTGGCGTCAAATGCAACACCTTGGAGGAGTCGAATGACTGGAGCCTGTTTGGAGTGCTCTTCGATTTCGAGAAGGGTAGTATTACCATCTATGCAGATCACAGTGACCCGGTCACCTCAGCCATTAACCTGTCGAGACTAAAGGCACCAATGTTCCCGGCTGTATCTGCGTTGTGTAATGGCTGCATCTTCGACGTAAACTTTCACCCGCAGAACCGTCCAGAGCTCCCTTCAACTGCTTTCCGGTCAGTAGGCCCACGCATCAACCAGCAAGTAAACTCATGCAACGAAATCCAACTCGGGAAGGCACTTCAACTTGAAGTCGTTTCGTGCGACGGTGGGGAGTTCAGCTCGTCCCACGGTGCCCGCAATTGCCTCACAGACGACATGACAGTGTACAGCTCCTCAAAGCCGTCTAACGTGAACCTCGTGCTGCGCCACGAAGTTGATACGCTGATGTGCGTGAGCTACGCGAGTATTCGCGGACCCGGCCCGGAGTATTCCAGTCCGGTGCGGCACGCAGTTATCTTCATCACTAGCTCACCCCCAGATCTATCGAGGTATGAGGTGTTTGATAGCATGACTCCAGAGGAGTTCGCAGTTCTGCCGTTTCCGCCAAGTAATGGGCGGTGCCCTCGCGATGAGCTTTTGCCGGTCGCATTCTTTGTTCTCGATGGAAGCTGCTCGCAGATCTCGAAGCAGCTTGCGTACCCAGTGACAGGACGCTACATCATTGTGAAGTTCCTCTGTCCATCTGCGGGAACTAACATCGATGTTGGCTACGTGGGCTTTTGCGGCATCTTTGAACGTGAGAATGGACCAGCCTACATGGATGGGACGACGGTACTTGGCTATTCTTGTGACGAATGCAAACATCAAGGAAATACGCCGGGAATGGTCTTTTATGGTCCCCGCAGCGGCGACGCGATGAAGCTGTGCGCGTCTTGCTATGACGATAGTCGCGGGGACATTGAGGAGCCGCACTACGCATTTACAGCTCCGGATCAAGATGAAATGCGTACGGACAGACCTGCTCCTGTACTATGTTTGCCACGTCGCTCGTGGAACGATAAGATTGCGTCTTTAGTCGACACGGCGAAGAAATCGAAGCACATGACGCTGGGACTTGATATCGCTGATGGTCGATGTGCTTTTGTCGGGATTGCGGCAGGCGGCATAACTCCCGGCTCAAATCTCGACGCTCCATCCGCCATGACAGCCTATGAAGACTGCGAACTATTCTCATGTGGTCAGAACAACTATGGCGAGCTGTGTCTTGGACACTGCAATTCCACGAGCAAACTTGAGCACGTCCCGTTTTACTCGGCCAAGAGCGTTCGCGACATTTCCGGCGGGAATGAGGTATTGGCCGTCGTAATGAAGGACGGCTCAGTATACACCTGTGGCCTCAACAAGAGTGGACAGTGCGGGAACGGCACGTTTGAGGAGCGCGTGATTATGGCCACGCCTGTTCGAGCTTTAAGCGGCATTCCGATCAGCATGGTGGCAGCTGCTAACGGCTGCGAGCACATGCTTGCAGTCACAATGGATGGTGCTGTGTATTCGTGGGGATACAACGACCGAGGTCAGCTCGGACTTGGATCTACGATCTCGAAGAGCCACACGCCGAGACTCATCGAAAGTTTGCGAGAAAAGTTCTTCATTACGCACGCGGCTGTCAGTTATCACCACAGCGCCGTCGTTGCCAGTGCAGGCGAGCTTCTTACGTTTGGCATGAATGACTGTGGTCAGCTCGGCCTCGATCATACACAGCACCAGCACACCCCTCAGCTTGTGGATGCCTTGTCAAGCCAGGTCGTTGCCAAGGTGGCATGTGGACTATACCACACTATCGTAACGACGGCCGGCGGTGACGTGTACTCCTTCGGCAAAAACGACTATGGACAGCTTGGATTGGGTCATGCACGAAACGTCAAGGTTCCCAACTTAGTCAAAATTTCCTTTGGCGAGTCAGACGAGAAAGTTGTCGCTGTCACTTGCGGCTACTATCATACCGTGGCAACCACGGAGAAGGGCAAGTTGATTACTTGGGGTCGAAACGACTACGGGCAGCTCGGCATCGGAAGCAAGGATCATAAGAACAGTCCCCAATATGTTCCGCTTCCGCTAGCGTCGAAGATCAAAGCCACTTCGTGCGGCTGCTACCACACGTTGATCTTGCTCTCCAACGGCCGTGTTATGGTATTCGGACGCAACAACAAGGGACAATTAGGCGCGAGTTCGAGAACGCTACCGTCAGCAGATCTCCCGCTACCGATTCCGTCAAACGCGCTTGCAAACGATGATGTCGTTCGCGTGGCAGCGGGCTTCTATAGCTCGTACATCTTGACAGGTCGGTCCGTTGATGACGAGGATCAAAATGCCACGGGTGATCATTCTCAAGTAAAGGATGCTCCTGAGAACAGCTGCATCGCCAACTCTGAAGCGCTCTTCGAGTCGCTAATGAATGAGATCGATAGCAGAAGTCAACCAGATGCTCTTGCTGCTCGGAATGCACCTACCAAAATCAAGCGTGAAAGCATCCAACGCAAGCTACCACTTGTCAAGCTGCACACTGGCGCCTGGGCGATGACTCGCGCACTGATGTATCAGTCGCTACGCAGCAGCGAAAGTCTGCCGAAGACTTGTTCATCGTCAAAGACGAACGCTGTGAATCCGGTGCTTCGCTTCTTCATTATGAATCTTCTTGAATCGCTGAAGCATTCGCAGTCAGAAGGGAGCTCAACGATTTCGCCTCTTTTGTACGATACAAACTTGACAGATGCGTGCATCGGGCTGGTAAATCGCTTCGTGTCTCCATCTCATGTGCTGTCACCACAACGAGCAAACGGCGCGCTGACTGATGGCATCTCTGACGGAATGTACGCACACCTGTTTCGCAACCAGCTGCTATGGGTTCTGCTCAACTGCGGGACTATGAATGCCGATGTTGCGACTATCGTTGGCTCGAGCCAAGATGTGACGTCGACGGTTATCGCAGGTATGAACGCGTCGGACCTCGCAACCGCAACGATATGTATCCGCATGGCGATGTTTGTTCTTCCCCTGCATTCTGTGTCAAGTATCAACAAGTTGCATCGGAGCCTCCAGCCTGGTGGACCTAACTCTGGGGACATAATCACCGCTCTGATGATTGTGGTTGGACATTCGCTGGTTTTGCGTCCACGATTATGCTCACACGAGCTTGGTCTCGAGGCGTCAAGCACAAGACTCTGCCAGTCAGCAAAATGTGTGAAGGGCGTATGCTTCGAGAAGGATCTTGGCGTAGGGGGTGTAGTGCAGTTGACGATGGAGAAGACGCACGTTGCGGAAGCCAAGTCAGCCGAAGTAGTTGGGCTCTTGCGGTATCTGACATTGTTCCCGTCGTGGAAAGTTGCTGTAAATGCTTCGCTTCGCCGCGGGTTTATGAAAGCGCAAGAAATTGGAGAGGTGCTGGACGCGATTTACACGTATTACTCGAGTGCCGCTTCTTCCCATACTGGTTGTCAGTTTGGATCAGACAGCTCGATGAACGCCTCGACAACCACAGACGAAGTCGGAACTCACGAAGGGGGTGGAAGTGAACAGGCAGACGGACTAAGGAAGCCTGAAACAACCAGTTCGCCCGAAGTAGAAGAGGTTTCAGCTATGGAGAGCGAATCCAGCAAAAGCACACAAGACTTGATCAATGTGCGCGATAAGGAAGCACTGAGGCTGTGGCAAGCTGCAAAGTATGCGCTAGATAGTCTTGCCGTTGTGATGGCGGCTGTTACCGTTGTCGGTGGTCACGTCGAGGGGCTTCGAGAAAGTGCTGCCGTCAGTGCTGAAGAAGATGAGAGCACCGGTCAGACGATGTGCGGTACCCTAATTGCAGTCAAGAAGGACAGTCGCGGCGACCTGGTTGGTGACACGATCAACTGCAGTCAAGGCAGCGATGGTGCCAACACATGCTCGCTCAGCAGCGGCGTGGTCCATACGCTCTCAATCAAGAAATTGCAAGCCATCGAGAGAATACCAGCATTGATTGAGATGTTTGATGACGTCGACGATATGATCGCGACGCTGTCGTCCATGATTCTCCCTGCGGGAGCCGACGAGTCCACACTTCACTCCGAGCTTGAATTGCCGCAGAACACTTACGTTCATGAAATACTGCGAGGTCGGTTGACCGGGTACAAAAAGCAACTCCAGTGGCGGTCGACAAAGGCGCTGTCTTCGTTGCTCAAACAGATACCTTCTTTGAGTTTGCCGTTGACGAATGCGAGCACGCAGTTAGTCTCGAGCGTGGCGCAATTGCTAGCCTCGGAGGATGCGCTGGCGCTGCCAAGGGTGACTGAAGGTGCCGAAGACTACGTGACTATTCGCTGTTTGCAGAATCGATGGCTGTGTCTGAAGAAGCGCCAGATATTCCTGGAGACTGAGCAAGCAATTGACATTTCTCTTGACCAACAAGAAGCAGCCATTCGAGACGAAGTCGTTCGGCGCCTTGGAGATGAGAACGCACTGAGCTGGGGAGTCGATGCTATGCAATCACCTCGCCGCACTATACAGCCGCCGATCTCAGTCCCAACTTCGATGCTGGATGCAGCACGAATTGGAAGAAAGAAACTCGGTGGCGGCTCCGAACTCCCGTTTGGTACGTGGGGAGTGCTCAACCCACTGCCTCCGCTAAATGAGAACGAGAACGAATCAGCAGCCGCTACAGCCGCTGCTAATGCTGCTGGAATCAATTACTCGCCCTTCCTTCTTTCGACACCGATTGTGCGCGTCGGACGCGCCACAGACTCGTGCGATTTAATCATCAATGATCGCAGTGTGAGTGGGCGCCACTTCCATCTTCGACGCTTTCGGCGTGAGGGAGATGCTGGGGACGAGACGTTCGAGTTGCAAGATTTCAGCAAGAACGGCACGATCGTCAATGGCATCCGAGTTCACGGAACAAGCGTTCGTATCATACCCGGCTCACGTATCTCGCTGATTCTATCTCGTGGTGGTTTAATCACTTATGAATTCCAAGTTCGAGCCAGCTCATTCGGGACCGGCGCTAATGTTGGCGTAGGTATGCAGACCGCCATCGTCCCTGGAGTTAGTGGCGGCGGGCGAATTGCTCCTCCGTCGATTGTCACCAGCTCAAGCGGACCAGTCCCCGATGGTCAAGCACAGGTTCCAGGACAGGAATACCAACAGCCACAAGCGACTCCGCAGAATCTGGTCGTTCCGAGAAGTCCAGCTGAGATTCAAAACCGTGGAAGTACTGCTCGCCCACTTGTGGCGCCGTCAGAAAACCGCATGCAAAATACACGCAGTCGGATGGCGGCGACTCAGGGATTGACGCTGATTACATCCATAGCGGAAAGCGAAGTACCGCGAGCACTCATCTCGCCCAATCCCGCGGTCGATTCGCCTCGTGTTGGTGGCTTTAGTTCGCCACGATCTTCGGTACTGCAACTTCCAGGCACACCGGTCGCCGGAACTCCACCTGCGAGTATGTGTCGGAACATGATTCCCCCAGGTCTTTTATCACCGGCAAGCTTCCAGCAAAGAAACGAGACGCTTGGAGACGAAGTCGTGCCAGGAATCGTCGACGCTAGTCGCGAACCGGTTACAGGGAGTGATATGCTTCGCATTGCTCTTGGTCGAGAGAGTGTCATGAACCGAGGAGAATCTGCCCAGCCGCCTCGACTTACCGAGGAACTCGCGAAGACTCGGGTGATGCGAGCAAATGGAGAGATCGTGGTAAGGCATTGGGTATAAGATGGAATCGGGTTGATGACTAGTGCATGTGTGATCGTGCATATGAATGCTAACGGCGCGTCATGCTGCAATCACACAGGGAGCTCGCAGAAACGCTGACGGCAAGAGCCACGTGGCCGCACAATTGTTAGCTGCTGCCAAAGAAGAAGGCATTGATGTTGATGCAACGGATTGCGAAGAAGCGCTGCGTATCGCGGACGGAGACACGGACCTCGCGCTTTCTCTAGTACGTGAAATGATGACACGGGGGACGGTACGATATACTAGTGGAGTGCTGAGTCGCGTATTACATGCTAATCATCGCGATCTCTATGCGACACAGGCGTACTCGGCAAGTGCTCAGCGACTTGCGATTATACTGGGAAAAACTGAGGCAGTCTGCGCCGAAGCACTTCGACGATGTGGGAAATGCGTCGGCAGCGCGATGCGTTTGCTTCTGTCGTCTCGAGGGTCTGAGATTGAACAAGCTGTTGAGGCGCTTGCTGCAAAGAAGGCATCTGGCCGAAGACCGTCGTACTCGGATAGAAAATGGGAGGGACTGTCGCCAGACACGTCAAACTCGCAGACGGATCCATTGCTGCACTATCAAGAGCTCTCGGAGGAGAACGCGAGTTATGCTTTGCTGGAATCGAGTGCTCCGTCTGCCTCTCTGCGAGTCGCTGCTATTCGGCACGTTGCAAGCCCTCACAAACGCAAATGCTCCAGTGATGAGGCAGAGGCGACCAATTCGGCGTTGTCAATGTGGGCAGACAGCAATATGAGTCTTGACGACAAGATTCGCAACATGAGTCTGTTTGAGATCGAACAGGAAGAGGAAGCACTGTGGAAGCAACTGACTGCATGCTATGCGCGCCAAGTACTAACACAAATCCTCCGGCTCTTTAGCAGCAGCGTAAGTGTGGCATCTTACTTTATAACACTTGGTTTTCTTCGCATGGACTAATGCGTGATTGGTGTGTTCGATGAGCAGAGTGCTGCTGACAACCTGGAAAACGGGATCCGGGAGCTTGGAGATCAGCTCACACTCCGTCGATTGATTGCCTTCACCGCTGCTCTGAAGCCGATAAGTTCTCTCCAGGAGAAGAATTCGACCTCCACCGCTACTGATAAACCGTTCGACTCTCATCACCAGAGAATTTTGGCGCGTCTTTCAACAGAGGCCTTCACTGGATCTCCTGCAAGAACTGTGGGCGAAAATCTGGAACGAGTACGTAATTTGACACGCTTGATGCAATCGATCGACCGTATGGATGATCAGTCTCAATTGGCATCCACGGAGAGGTTAGTTTGCGCACTGCTGAAGGAAGTAGACACAGTCGAGAGCACATCAGAGAACGCACATCCAAGGCTCAAATTACTGAAGGACATCTCGCTTGACACAATCATGCACATCATGTCGCGAACATACGTCAATGTTCCTCCAAGCATGAGTTGGGAGGTCGGCATTCAGCGGGGAGGACGGAATCGCGAAGCTAGCGCTCCGAAGGGACCGATCGCTTTGTCGAGCGGGCTCGAGGCAATGGTTGTGACTTCATACGACCGTGTGTGGAGCATTCCACCACCTGACCCGTTGATGAGCTACAGACGTCGGTGGCGCAAGCGACATCCACCAGCTACTTGTGCCTCCACGACCGCAAAGACAGGTGCAGAGGGTAGCAGTTGGACAGCGAAGTCGGCTGCTGATCAAGCTGTCACCATATGGCGTCCGGCGCTTCCTCCTGGAATCAAGGCTGCATCCACTCGGACTTGGTTTAGTCTTGGCGATGTCGTGAAGTACGGCAACGATAGTCCAAGCAATGCTGTACTGTTAGTGTGTGATGATGGGAGCGGACTGTTGCTTCCACCAGTGGGCTACGAACGAGTTGATGTGACTGGCAAGGGACTGCCTACCAATTCGGATCTCGACGAAATGGAGCTCCGTCGCAAACAACAACGGTCAGTTTGGTGGCCAATTGCTCCTCCTGGGTACGTCACCATCGGTTGTATTGCTGGGAGCAAGGAAGATCCACTCGAACCACCGAAGCTTTCAGCGTATCGGTGTGTACGCGAGGATCTCGTTCGTCGAGTCAACAGCTTCCGTTGTGTCTGGCGATCCCGAAACACGGCTCCAACCGGGCTCTGTGGGCGGTTATCAGATGACGACGATTTGCAGTTTGCGACGAAGAACCAAGCAGATTTGGGACAGCTTGCGGTTCGTCCTGGCGGCCATTCCTCGTTGTCTATCGACGATATAGTGGTGGAATCCTCCCTGTGGTCAATGGACGCCGACTTTTGCGCTGCTCTCGTGCCGGTGATCACACTGAACGACCTTGAGAACAGCGAGCCGAGCGTCGCGTTCAGTTTGAACCTGTCGGATGACGACAAGGTCTTGTGTGCACCTGTGCCCGTGCGTACAGTGATGGCGTTTATCAGTGCAACACTATCCACGCACAAACTGCTGGTGTCGGATGGAGGCTGCAAATCACCATCTCAGCTTTGTCCGGAATTAGCATCATCAGTGTTTGCCCTCGTTCGCCATGTCTTGAACGAACGCCTTCCTGAGAGTATTCCGCTTGCTGTAGATCTACTCCGAGCACTCATGTCGATTATCCAGAACGGCGGCACTTGGCGAGACAAGGATGGTCTGCTCTTTTGCCGCTCCAAGATCATGGCTCTGAACCAGGATCAGGAGAGCGGAGGAGTGATGTTCTCTTCACTGCTACAGGCTCTGGTGGAGCTGATGCTCGTGGTCGAGGAACAAGATCGTGAGCAGCGACTGCGCGAGCTGTCCTCATGCACACACAAGGGCGGTTCCATTACCCTCCCGTACCGATTCCACTTCATCAAGGAGCCGTTCATCGAGATGATGGTCAGTCACTCGTCCAAGATGAACGTGACACGTCACTTTTCTGGCGAGGAGCGGAAGTTTCTGCTAGATTACCGAGTGGAAGATGGAGGTCCAAGTAGCACCAATGATGGTGGAGAGGTTCCAGCACCTACGAGCGAGTTCTACTCGTGTCGCTTTGAGCATACTCCTGAGCTCATCATGACCATGAACGACAAAGTGAAAGCCGAGGTGATTTATTTCGAAGTGACGATAGTTGAGTGGGGAGACACTAGTGGTGGCGACGGAACTGGTGTCGGGGCAGCAGGCGGTACGATCGGCTTGGGGTTCTCCCCACCAGAGTTCCCACTCGAGGGTGCGTTGGTCGGACAAAGTTTGCTGGAAAGTAGTAGCACTGGCACGCGATCGTTCTCATTCACTCCATCGAACGGAAAGGTGCAATGTTATGCTGATGCGTCTGTCGACCGTTGGCGTTGGAACGAGCAGCAGGTCATGTCGATGTCGGGAGGTGATATCGTCGGTTGCGGTCTCCGACTGGATACACGGGAGATCTTCTTCACTCGCAATGGCCAGATGCTTGGCACGGCCTTTTCGTCGATCGCATACCCTCGACGATTGCATCCTACGATTTCAGTGAACGCTGACTGCAAACTGCTTATCAACTTTGGTGCAAGCTTGTCGGCTGGTACCACATCGTCGGGCTCCGACCGCGAGTTAATATCGACTCAACGCATCAATTTCAACTACCGGTTCCACTCACTTGACTGTGAAAACATCATGGGCTCCTTCGAGTGGTTCGAGCAGTTGAGTCAGGTATTTGGGGTCATGAAGGCGCTAATGGATCCTCGACGATCTAGCCAGCATGGAGACTCTACAGTAATCCCTGGCGAGAGCGCTGCTCCTGCATCCTCAGAGGTAGATGCTGAAGGGAGGATTAGCACACCTACTGGTCAGCTACCAGACGAGTTCTTGCTGGCAGCCGACAACTTCTTGTCGGAGATTTCGGAAGACGTATGCATCCAAGTCGAGAGTGCCCATCCGTACGATCTGGAGTTGCAGGAGGCATTCGTGAGCATCCCGCTCGCGACATCCATCCGTGTCAAGCTCGATCCTCGATGTGAGACCGCCAACTCGCATTGTCTCCAGATCTTGCAAGGAGGAGAGGCAGGAGACAGCAACGGGAGTATCGGCAGTCCTACTGCAGCAAGTGGCGCGGGTGGAGAGTCTGAAGTACGAGCGTTTACTGGTGCGTGCGGTGCGCAGGAGGTAACTCTCGACGGTGACAGCTTTGTCTGGAGATTCCCCGTGCAATCGAACTTCCAGTGCCGCGTTGACCGCGTGCGCAAGGGTCCGTACTTGAAACTGGAGAACCGAGACACTCGACTGTCCCTTGTGCGTGACAAAGGCTGGCAGACAGCTGTCGGCGTCGCGCGCTTCGACAGTGGGGTACATGTATGGGAGGTGCGGATCTCGTTCGTAACGGCGAGTTCCAACATTTTCTTGGGTGTGGCCCGGAAAGATGTCCGTCTCGACTCGTACCTGGGCAAGGACAATCGCGGGTGGGGATGGATTGGGAATCGAGCTCTTTGGCACAACGGTAGCAAGCAGCGCGGCACATATGGCGAAAAGTTCAAGACCGGTGACGTGGTGCGCTTGACGCTTGATCTCCGGCGCGGAACGCTCTCCTATGCTCTGAACGGGAAGGACCTAGGTGTTGCGTTCGGTCCTGGCGGAACTGGACCAAAGCTCGAGGGAACGTTCTACCCTGGCTTCGCGCTCTACAACCAGCGCGATTCGATCGATTTGATCGGCGGCCACCGTGTTGAAGACGGCGGCGGCCTTGGTGGCCTCGATGGCGACGATAGCTCACTCATACGCTCTGGCAGCGGGGGATTCATGACCGGCGATGATATGTACTACAGCGAAGAGGAAGATGACGACGCGAGCGGAGAGATCACCAATAGCGACATGAGTATCCCGAACTTCCGCATGGAGCTCGCGATTGTGCTCAGTCAGATGGGCTTTCCCATGGAGTGGTGCGTGTACGCGCTCAAGCACTGCGAAGATGACGCTGAGCAGGCGGCGGACTTTATCCTGGCTAACATGCACAGCATGGAGGCATTCGTTCGCGAGGAAGCGGAGGCGTTCACTCGGCGTGCGCGCCAGAGACAGATGCTGAGTGAGCGCGCGGCTCTGCCAGTAGCAGCAGCGTCTGCCTCTGACACTCTCCCTCCGCCTCCGCCGTCAATTGCTACCGAGCCTCTTGGAGAAATCCACGCTGGAGCGCACACATCCACCGCTCTTGGAGACGAAGAGGCGTCTGCCTCGCCAACTGTGGCAACGACAGACCCAAGTGATCCCGTGTCAGAGCCACCACAGCAGCCGCAGGTTGTTGACAAGTGGGGCATTGCATTCACAGCCGTTCCGGAGTTCTCCATCACCGGCAGGCGGCTGCTCGCAACCAAGTACCGGTCCAAGCTCGAACGCTTGCACGCGTCTCAAGCCATGTTTACTCACGAGCACGACTGCGCGATCGTAGCGGTGGTCAATGAAGTGTGTGAGGCGCGCGCAGAGGCACTGCTGAGCTGTGACCCTCTACGGATGGCACCCGAGGAGTTTGTACCAAGCGACGAGCACTTGCGGCGACTCCCATGCTTGCGCGACATGCCTCTTGTGGAGCTACAAAGGCGCTTCCTGATTCTTCGCAATTTCAACTGCCGTCTGCAGAACTCGCTCGCATTCGTCGACTTCTCCGTCTGCGATCGCGACGACCAAGAGGTCACGAGCGTCATCCTGCCAACATGCCGGTCGCTACTTGCACGCGGAGTGCGAACTCTGCGGGGTATCATTTTCCAGCACGTCAAGCTCGCGTGGTGGCTCACCGTTCTCAAGGATCAGCAGGCCCCGGCGGCTGCGCGTCCGGAGATTGAGATCGACCGTGGTCGTGCCCGAGACGCCACTGAAGCCACTGGCGGGCGAGACTCGGTGTATGCGCAGGTGATGGATCAATTGCATGTGCTGCAGCCGTCGCTGCTGAGAGGAGCGGATCGTGCGTTCAAGTGCCAATTCGTGGGAGAGTTCGGAGACGACTTTGGAGGTCTGTATCGCGAATGTTTGGCTCACATGAGCGCCGAGTTGCAGGCGCGCGAGGCCATTCTTCCAGTTCTACGGCCGTGTCCAAATGCTACAAACGCCGCAGGGGAGAACCGCGAGCTATTTGTGCCCAATGAGCGCTTGCTGTCGACGCCTCGGTGCGTCGCGATGGCCGAGTTCCTCGGGAAACTCATGGGTATCGCCGTGCGCACCAAGACGCCGCTGGATCTGAACCTGCCGGCCGTATTCTGGAAGCTGCTCGTCAATCAGCAGATTCATCGCGGAGACATCGAGTCTATCCACCAGGGTTGCTTCCAGGTAAGTGTGCTCGCTCCCTTGCCTCATTTGTGGACAGAGCATGTCTGATGTTTTGCTGCTTGCGTTATCTAGGTCGTCGATACTATCCGCAACGTTGACAAACACGGCATCACAGCGAGTATGTTTGACGAGATCGTCGACGCGACGTTCACAGTGCTTTCGAGCTCTCGTGAGCGCGTCGAGCTGCTGCCTGGCGGAGCAGCTGTGCAAGTGGCGTGGGACGACAAAGACAGCTACGCCAGCGCAGTTGAGAGCTACCGCCTGCGTGAGTTTGCACCAGTGTGCGCAGCCGTGCTTCGCGGAGTCGCGACTATCTTGCCCGCACCAACGCTCGCGCTCTTCACATGGCACGAGCTCCGGACGCTCGTGTGCGGCAAGCCGACGGTCGATATGGATCTGCTGCGAAGACGCACCATCTATGGTGACGGCTGCCAAGCCACCGACCACCACATCGCATTCTTCTGGGACGTGCTCAGCGAGTTCACGGACGAGCAAAAGTCGTCCTTCCTTCGCTTTGTCTGGTACGCGGACGACCTGTGCTGCGCTATAGAAACACTTGTATCGCCACCATCGTTTTGTGACTAATCGCTATCAACTTGCCGTGATCGCAGGGGGAGATCGAGGTTGCCAACGCACGCCGCAGACTTCACGCAGGATTTCAAGATCTCTGGACTGCCCAAGGCTGTCGGTCGCGCGGACATGTACCTCCCCATTGCGCACACGTGTACGTCTGATAGTAGCGATGGTCTACCAGTACCTTCGACGCGCCTGACCCTCTCTGTTCTCTTGCTGTTCTCACCCGTGCAGGTTTCTTCTCGATCGACCTACCTCCTTACACATCACGCGAGGTAATGCGCGACAAGCTGCTGTACGCCATCACGCACTGCCAGTCCATCGATGCGGACAACACGACGGTCGCGCAGCGTGCGGGGCAAGGACTCAACTGGACGGCTGCGACCTCAACCGCCACCGTGACTGCAGCTGCGACCGCCACCGCTGCGATCTCCAGCGTCATGGCGGGTATGGCCAGCGCATTAGCCGGGATCGATGGCTAAGCTACAGACTCGAGCGCGAGAGAGTGCATGTTGCATACTATTACTTGTCTAAGCTTCTGCTTTCTACGACATCTGCGCCATTAGTCCGTCATTCTCCTGGCAAAGCTGCTTCTTCTTGCCTCGCCGACCAGAGGCCACGCGCTTAGGGATAGCTCGAGTGAACGCTCGAGACCAGTCGCGGTGATTGGCGAACTCGTTGAGCGCCACTAGCACTGCATCGATGTTGAGGACGTGCGTGCGGACGCCCGCGAGGTGATCGCGAACAGGTAGTCGCATGGCGTGGAGGCGTTTGCTCGCTGCCATCGCCACCGTCTCGCCCTAGTATACGAGCAGTAGACACACGAAACAAGCAGGGTCAGCAGCGGCGGCCACCCATGTGATGCAAATCGACGCTGACCTTGCGGACGGTGCGGTCGGCAATCGCTCCGACGACGTAGATGCGCGACGCGTCTAACTCCTCCAGCACATCCTGGGCGTCTGGCGACAGGATCACGAGGTCGTCGGCGCAGTAAATGCGGTCGAAAGATGCGTCGTGGTGCCAGATCTACGCGGAGACGAACCGGGTAGTTGCGAGTTGGTTCGAGCACCGCTGCAGCTGAATGGAAGGATCGCACCCACCTTCCAGTTCACAAGACCATGCTGCTGGCATAGAGCCGTGGCCTCGGGCGAGCCGCAGGAAGACAGACGCAAGGAGAGCAGAGAGTCGAGCGGACACTGCTTGAGATAGCCATAGAAACACCCGAGCTGCTTGAATACGCTCTGCCGCTCCTACAGTGGACAGATGAACGACCGATAAGACCGCGATTGCGCTGCCACTGCAACATCGGAGGCGACATACCCTCGGCGTCTGCATTTCCAGAAAGGAAAGATCGACGACAACGCGCACACCGTAAGCCATGGCGTCTTGGAGCTTTTGCTGCGATCGAGTCGTGTCAAACGCGTCAGTCGATCCATTCACTAGCTACTCTCGCTCTCGATGCCGCCTCAACCCACGTATTGCTCGACCCTCCGCATCTTCACGCGCTCCATCTCTTCCCTCCTCTGCGCATCGCTAACTAGCAGACACTGTTGTGCCATCTCTCTCGCGCGAGCGGCCCGAACAGCGGCCTGGCGCGCGTCCTTACTCGCGCGGCGATTGGCAATGCGTGCCACGCGCTTCTCCTGTTTCCGCGATTGCTGTCGTCGCGGAGTGTTCCAAGCGCCGGACAGATCCTGACCGCCCTCATATCTGAGGTCGCGTCCACCTCCCCACTCCCTATCCAGCAGGAGCACGCCTGCAGTCGCTACAAGGGCGAGCAGGAGCGCGCCGCCGATCCACTCGCCAGCCGATGCCATGTGCGCTGGATTGGGTACGCTTCGCCTGGGTTGTAACCTCCTCCGGTTACGGTAACCCAACCGGCGGAGGTTACACGGCAAGCGCTGGTGGTTCGGACACTCTGCCAGTGGTGTGACGATGGGCGGCAAGCGCGCGCGCGCAGCGAGTTTCCAGCGCGAGGAGCATGCTGACGACCCGCTGAAGCGCCTGCGGGCGTTCCGCGCGCGAATGTTCGACCTCAAGCCGGAGGAGCTGGCACCGGCGTCGGCGTCGGCGGCGGCGACGGCGGCGGTCGCGCAAAGCGACGGCATCCCGGCAGTGCTCTGGAAAGCGGGCAAGAAGAGCAAAGTGCGCAGCAAGCAGCGGCTCGTGGAGGCGGCCGCGTGGGAGGACGAAGCAGTGCCGACTGTCAAGCTCGCGGCGGCTAATGGCTCGAAGCAGAAACAGCCTAAACAAAAGCAGAAACAGAATAAACAACAGCAGAAGCAGAATAAACAGAAGCAGAAGCAAGAGCAGCAGAAGCAGAAGGACGCGAGCGAGCGTGATGCAGTAGCAGAGCGCTCCAATGTCGTGCTGATCCCTGGACAGTTGACGACGCGGGCTGTTACGGCTTCAGTGGCTCCACAAGCGCCACCTGGTGTCCATACTGCAGCTACGAAGCGAAAGGGAAAGCTGCAGCGTGTGCAGAATGGCGGACCATTGGCGAAAGGAGGCATCGCCACGAAGCCCAAGGCGACAGCGAGCGTGCCGGCGTTCAACGATGCGGCCGCCAAGCCATTCGAGGAGAGCGTAGATCCGCTGGCGGACGTGATGAAGCGGATACAAGAGAAAATGGAGGCGGAGAGCGCCAAGCGCTCCAAGCAGATGGCGTTTGCAGCCGCCATGAGCTCGATGAAGATCAAGGCTGCGAATCCAGGGAAAGCGAAGAAACCAAAGAAGCGCAAGGCGGAGGCGGTGAGCACCAAGACTGGAGATACTGCAGCGTCTGCAGTTGGCGAAGTTGGCGTTGCCGTTGCTGTCGGCGAGAGTAGCAGAAAGACGATCGGACAAGTCGCTCTTGCGCAGGTAAAAGTGCAGCTCGAGACAAAAAAGATGAAGACAGGGGAAGCGACTCAGCTGGAGGCGTCGAAGTCTACCGTGACGGAAGCTGCCGGCATTGGTGGCGCGAAGCCTTCTGCGTCGACTGGATCTGCTCCAGGACATGCAGCTGCGCCAGTACCAAACTCGCCGGCGCGACGCAAGAAGTGGAAGAAGAAGCAGGCAAGAAAATTCCTCGCGCACCAGCAGCAATTGAACCAGCAAAGCGTGGACGCTAAGCTTGGCTCTTCGTCAACTGCGACTTCAGCTTTAAAACTGGACGCGAGTGGCGAAGTGGGGAGGGCGGAGGAGGATCCAACAAACGGCGTCACATCCGCAACGCCTACTGCGGAGCCGGACGCCGTGCCGCAGAACTCTGCTCAACAGCAGACAGAGCATATTCATCCAAAGAATGAGGCTCCATCAACCAGTCAGCCCAAGCGAAAGGCGACCGCGGCAACGGCAGTCCCAGTGACGACAGGAGCGAGGTCGAAGGCCCCCTCCGCGTTGCCAGATGCGCTGCCCAAAACGGATAGCGTCCGAGTCTGCAAGCCGATGTCTAGTGTTCTCAAGCCCAAGCACCCTCTCGCACTGAATGCTGACAACGATCGTCCAAGCGACAGCGACTGTGGCAGCGACAGCAATAGCTGCAATGTACATTCGAAGCGATCCAATTTGGATGCCAGACAGCACGAAGCGAGTGAGCTGAGCGGTCTGAGCGACGAAGGGGAGGCTGCAGACGAATCGGACGCGGCTAGTTCATCAAGCGACGACGACAACGGCGATGCCAGTGCTGTGGACCCTGAACTACAGCAACACTTGTTCTCGGCGCTCATCGACGAGGCCGCGCGCGAGACATGGGAGCTGGCCGAGGTTGGGCGACTCGTTCGACTCTTCTCATCGCTCGGCTGGTCGCGGCGGTCGGACGCGACGGCCACTTTCCTGCGCCGTTACTGCGCTGAGCTGGTCTGTGCCGAGTTCCTGGACGGACTGGGCGTGACACTGTCGAGCAAGCAACTGCTACAGATCTTCGCGCGCGGCTCAGGCAAGCCCGAGGTGTTTGTGAACAAGGTGGCGTCCGCGATCGAGAACCACTATCTGCGCGCCAAGGACCCGGAGGTGGCCGAAGCGCTGGCGCAGCAGGTGGACGCGCTGGCGGACACATCGACGCGAGGGATCAGCGAGTTCCTCGGGCCGCTGCTCGAGAGCCTGTCAACCGTACGCGACGTAGGCGAGATCCTGCGCCGCTTGTGCCGCCACTGGCAGCCGGAGCGCGCGGCGTCGCTCGTGCAGCACGTGTTGCTCACGAGCGTGTTCGATGACCTCGAGGGTGACCAGGACGAGATACTACAGTACATGCCGCAGCTCAAGGGGATGCTCGACTTCCCGAGTCGCATGGCCCACGAGGACGCGGATGCGGACGGGAACCTCATCGGACTCATCGCCAGCGAGGACGAGGGCGAAGACAAGCAGTTGGACGCCAGCGGAAGCGATGACGACGACCCAGAGGCGGCGCTGGGAGAGATCCTGTCGGATGAGGAGGACGAGGACGAGGAGGACGAGGACGAGGAGTACGAGGGCGAGACAGACTCGGAGGAGGAGCGCGAGGCCGCGATCCGGTACGGGCCGGACCGGGGACGATCGCGCCGCCGCAGCCGGTTCATTCTGGACGAGGCCAGCGAGAGCGAGGAAGGCGGTGGCAGCGAGGACGACGGGGAAGACGATGAGTAGGAGAAAGGAGCGCCACGTGCAAGTACATGTCGCCATACAGATAGAGCATTGAACTGCACAACGGAGACTGGCGCTCGCCATCGGCCGCAATCGACTGACCCGCGGCGAGACTCAGCGCATCTTGCGTCCACGGACGTAGGCGAGCGCGCGACGGTCAAGGCGCTTGGTCTTTTGGATGGACACGGCGCTCGACGGGGCCGGGTGGTGGTTGTAGTCCGCAATCGAGTGTCCCCCGGGCTGCTGCTGCTGCTGCTGCTGCTGGTACGCCAAGTCATCGTCATCAACTCCGAAGCCGGCCTGAAGAGCGCATAGAGGTGAAGAACGCAGGCGTCAGTCGCCATCCATCAAAGCAGGCAGCGACTGTGCCTATGCAGGAAGCAAGCGAACGCACCCATTCCTCGGTCGACGCCATCAGGTGCAGCGAGTAGAGCGCGACCGCGAGCTGGACCCACTGCACGATGAGCTCCGACCCGAAGAAGACTGCCAGCAGACACTATGGACACATACGGCAGCTCTACCATTAGACCAGCCCTAATAAGAGCAGTCGTGGTCACGGGAGGCGTGAGAGTGTACCCACCTGGGCCGCCAGGGACAGGAAGAAGACTGGACTGCACAGGTTACTCGTCTTGAGCGCCGACAGAATGAACGAAGTCAGGAGGAGCTCAGCACCTGTAGCAGAGAATCGCCACGATCGAGACGTTAGAGCTCGCCAACGTGTGCATGGCGCCAGCAAAAGTCGGGGAGAGTCCCTACCGTTGAGATCCAGCAGGAAGCTGTGGTGCGAGATACCCTCGACGAGGAACACAAGCGGCAGGATGATCCGGAAGGTCGTCATCATAGCCGTCGGGCCGTTCGTGCAGAAGAGCTGGACGAGGAACGCGTACCAGAGGCACACGGGAGCCCATGGCGGTGCCCATGGGAAAATGTGGTGCACGAGCGCAGGGAAGCCGTAGAGGAACGCGAAGCAAAAGCCAATGTGGCGATGCGACAGCAGCGCGCGGAACGCGATGCGGTGTACACGGATGAACCATGACGCGCCGTGCAGCGCCAGCAGCAGCACGACGCTGAACACCACGGCCAGCACCGACTCGACGTACGAGACTGCTGTCGCTACGCCGCCCTTGAGGTTGGCGCGCTCCATTCCTTGCCGCCACAGCGCCAGCAGTGCCACCACCGCATTCATCGCGGCTGCGGCAGTCCATGCAGCCGAAGTCTTGACCGCGGTAAACGCGCGAGATGCCAAACTCTCGGCGACCAACTCGTTGGGAAGCGCCGCCAGCAGATCATCCGGCTGTGTGGCGTCCGCGCTGTGGGTGTTCCCGGACGCCGGTGGCGAACGCTTGTCCTTCTTGTGCTTGCTCGACTTCTTGCGTTCCGTCTTGTCCTTCCGCTGCCTCTCTTTCCCCTTCACGGTACTCTTTTTACTCGCTTGATCCGTCTGCTTCGTTGCACGGAAGCCGGACGCGTGTGCCGCAGGCGCTGGGGCGGCCGACTCGTCCGCCGACGTCGCGTCGTCGCCCTGGTGGTGGTGCACCATTTCGAACTCGTCGTCCGTCGACAGCTGCGCCTTATCGGCATCGGAGCTCGATCCGTCGTTACTCCCTACCATGCCGCTTTCTTCCGCCACGTCGGCCGAAGTGACGTTCTCCGTCGATTGCTGCCGGGAATTTGGCGCCAGAGTAACCCCCTTGCTTTCCGTAGGCTCGAGCGAAGAAGACCCAGTCGGCGCGTCTTGTGGCGCTCGCTGGTCCTGGGACTCAGTCATCGGCCGACTCTCGCCAGCTTTGCTTTCCACGTCACTTGCTTTGGCCGTGCTCGTCCATGCCACTGCGACTGTCGAGGTTTCCGGCAGTATCTCCGTGACACGTTCCTTCTTGAATGGCTTGAGCTGTTTCTTGTTGGAAGCCACCACAGACGCAAACGTCGCTGGCATCGGCTCCAAGCCGCCTCCAAGCTCGGCTGCCTTCGCGCTCGACTCCTTGCCTGCCTCCCTGCCTGCTTTCGAAGGTGACATGCTATCTGACTGTTTGAGCTCCTTCGCATCCCTCTGGCGTCGGCGACGCGGCTTCGCTTCAGGCTTTGGATCGGTTGCAGGCGGTTTCGCAGCCTCCTTATCAGGATACAGCTTGGTGCTGGGAGAGCCAGCGTTCATATCGCCGAGGCCACTGACTTCAACGACCGCTTTCTCGTTGTCCTTCGTGGCGACCTTGTGCTTCTCACGATATACTTGACGTCGGGACACAGCGCCTGAGGCTGTGCCGCTTGTGGATGCCGTGGACGTCGAGCTTGCGCTAGTATTCTTGTCGGCTGCTCCTCGGCCACTGCTCTTCTTGGGAGGTTGAGCTTTGCCGCCACCCTTGCCTTCGCTGACGGGCTCTTTCCGCTTCGTCTTGCCTCCGTCGCGCGCAGTAGCCGCCTTGCTTGACTGGACGTCACTTGGATCTGCAGCAGCCGACCGTAGCGCCGACTCGCTCCTGCCATCCGGCGACTGCTTCTGCCGCGACTCCGGGATCGACACAGCAGTAGCCCCGCCCACCGCAACAGCATACGACGACGCCTTCGGAGTCGTTCCTCCGGCTTGATGACGCCTGCGGCCTCTACTTCCAGTCGACCTGTCCGTCCACTGCGGATCACCACTAGGTGCGATGATATCCGACGACGAGCTGCCCTGTGATGGCGACGGAGACGCCGCCGACTGTTGCTGATCCCCCGTCTTCTGAGCGCGAAGAGGTGACCCGGCGCCACTCAAGCCTAGCGCCAGCGAAGAGCCCTCGCGGATCTCCAGACTCGCCTCCACCCGTCTTCGCTCGCGGACAGGTTGCTGGACTCCTCGACTCGTCTTGGGCCTGGCCTGAACCTCGATGCGTCGGGCCGAAGATATGTCCTGCCACGGCAGCCGCGAGGGCGACGAGTCGCTGGGGACGTCGCCCGCGGCCACCGCGTCGTCCATCTTGACTGACTGCGCGTTGAGCTCCGTCAGGCCGCGGTTTGGTGTGCCGCCCTGAACCAGCGAGTCCTTCTGACGCGGCGGAGGAGACGTCGCGCCGAACGGGTCCCGCGAAGCGCTCAAGTGGGGTACACGCGAGCCGATACGGCCGCTGTTGCCGCCTAGCGGCCGCGGCTCGGACGCCCCAAAGGAGCCAATCGCCCCGCCAATACCGCTCGACTTGAACGGGTCAAACGCGGATGACGCGTCCATCGCGGCGTCCAACTGTGTACCTCGCGCGCCGGGAGAGCCGCCAACCGCGCTGCTTCCGGCCGCCAGACGCGACAGAGGGCTGTCCGTTCGGCCGCGGCCAGGAGGACTGAGTCCCGGAGGCGTCGACAAGACCTTCTTCCTCGATTGGCTCGTGCCAGCGGCGGACGGTGGCCAGTTGCGCATCGGCGCGCCACCAAAGAGCGGCTCCTCCGATGCGCGATCAAGGAACGACGGCGTGGCCGAGGCACCCGAGGAAGAACTCGAGCCCTCGCCCGTGTACAGCAACCCGGTCGTCGTCATGACCGTACCCATGTCGAAGGAGCTCGACGACGTCCGTACCGGCGGGGCAGGCTCGCCCCCCGCGTCCGCGTCTTGGTCGTGAAAGAGTCCCCCGATTGACTGGGTTGTGCCGCTGTAGTTTCTGGCGCGAGGGAACGGCAGCCCGAGCGGTGCGTCCTCGCCGCGGTCGAACGTGCGCGAGGACGGGGAGCGCAGCGAGCCGGGGTACCCAAAGCCGCTCCGGGCGGACGCGGCGTCGCCTACCCCACTCCCTCCGCGCTCAGGGAACTCCAGCACGCTGTGATCTCGCTCAGGCTCGTGAATCTCGCCGCCGAGGTCGGAGAGTAGGTAGTTCGCTCGGTGTGCCGCCTCGGGCGACGAGGACGCGCGCGAGGACTGGAAGGGCGAGTGATCCAGCACGGACGGCCGCAGCAGCGACGGCGCGCCGAACTCCTGCACCGCAGGCGACGAGCTGCCGCTGGTCCGACCCGAGCCGAAGAAGGACGAGGAGGAGGCGGAGGCTGGCGTCCCGATCGACCCAAAGCCCGACGCTGTCGACGCTGAGAAGCGGCTGCTGGTAGCAGACACGCGCAGCCACACGCGTGGCGGTGAGCGCCTATAACGAGAGGGCGAGCGAGCGATAGATAGGGAGAGGAAGAGAGAGAAAGCAAGAGCGGAGCGTACGTGGGCTTGGGCGGAGAGTCGTCCGCGATGCCGTTGGGCAGGAAGTAGGCCACGCCCGCGTCGTCGTCCGGGTCGCCTGCGTTCATGGCTCGCTGGTGCTCGCGCGAGCAGTCGGGCGAGCAGTCGGGTGCGCAGTCGGGTGCGCAGTCGCACGGATAGACGGACGGACGGGGAATGAAGCGCCGAGAGCTTGGGGCCGGGCGTCCGGCGCTCGGGAGCAAGCGAGCGAGCGCAGAGATGAAGGAGCGCGGACCGCGGGGGAACCGGCGTCGGGTTGATCGATCGTTGGCGTGGCGACCAAACGCGCCTTGTGCGGCTGAAGTAGTCCTACAACGCTTTCGAAGTAGTGCGAGCGGGGCCGATAACGGCATTGTAGTACTGCATCACTTCTTGAGTAGTAATGCTCCTACTACTCTGCGTGCTACGAACTACTACTTTGATTACGGCACTTATCGGGACAGCTTGTTGGCGATTGGCAAGCAGCCAAGCGACTGGTATGAAGTGCTACGCGGAGGCACGCTGTCGAGCCACCGTATCAGCAACAGCGCCGTATTCGACAGCAACCAACACAAGGGAGTCTGGTGTTGATGCGCAGAAGCACGGGTCTATTCAGCGCTAGTCTAAGGGTGCGTCGACAGTTTTGTGGCACGGTGTGCATGTAAGCCCACGTGTCGAATGCGGTCGCTCGTGCACTGCGCAACAACGAAACCGATACGGGTCAAAGTAATAGCCGAGAGGCCACAGCCGGTCGAAATTCTGGCGAGTCCGCACGCGAGCATGGTCCTGAAGATGGTGCCAGTAGAACCGCTACGCGCTTCGATACCCTTAAAGGCAGCTCCACGAGCACGCAGATCGACACAGACACCCCAGACGACCTCAACCCTGCGCTCGCTGCGATCCCGAGTACAGTGCGCGTGTCCATCAAGCAGGAAGCAGAGGCGAGGTGTGGACGTATGTTCGTGCGCTATTCGGCAAAGCTCAGTTGCGGGGGGAGCGTCTACGCCGTAGCGTGTCTACAGTGTATCCAAGAAACCGTGTAGAGGCACTCCAACTTGCCAAACGGGTGGCAAAAGGGATCTGCGATGCCAGCCATGCGTCTATTGTAAAGCTGCACTTACAGCGTGCACATGCCTCACATCCTGTTACCGAGGCAGCTTCCCACGCAAGCCTCGATCGGGTAGAGAAGAAGATCAAGCGCAGCAGTGCGAAGTTTCCACAGTGCGAGGGGTCGACACAAACCGAGGATCATGCCATGTGGATACCTCTGTAGCAACGAAAAATCAACATCGGCGATCACTTCCGCCCGAGCCGCAACCCCATCAACTCGGTGATAACGAAATGCCTATCTGACGACCAACTGCTGTGCACAACGGCTACAATTTCCTCGTTTGTCAATCTACGACGCGTTTTGAGGGGGAATCGCAGCGCCCGTCCACCAGCCCACAGCACCATCACTGTCGGAGTCCACGCCAATCCCCAGCTCTTTTGTGAGCCTGTGAACAACTTACTCGTGTGGCAAACGGACCGCATGCATTGGCGACTGTTTGTCACACTCATACACGGCGCGCGGACGTGCAACAAGACCTCCAGCGTGACAGGATCATCGACCGTGCTCGTCGATCACCAGTGATACTCCGGCACATCGCGCTTCTCGAAGCGATCAAGAGAGAAGATCATGAGGCGCAGACGGTATTTCAAGTCGTCGACAGCTGTTACACGTCTGCTTTGAGCTTGCAAGGCTTCTGAAACGCGTACCGTTTGCTGAATTTGGAGGTCATGGAGTAGTCGGCAATAGCCTCATCAAGAAGAACCACACGAGCGACGTGCGCGGCAAGGGCGACGCGGATGTCGAGCTCGAGAGCCAGCAGAAGGGGTGCGTCTCTCATGACGGCGTTGTACGCAAGTTCTCTGTCTACAAGGTTTTGCATTAGCGACGAACCGAGTGGAAATTGGAAAGTAAGATTGATCTGGAGATATGATCGGTGTCCACTCACCGAGTCTACTTGTCCTCTTTCTCTTCTGCCTAGTTGCCGCGCACCCAACCATCGCTCCCGATCGACACTCACCAGTCGTTGATGCGGGCAGGAGCCTCCAGATCGATCGTCGGCTCCGCGACCAGCCGTGCCGTCGGCCGACTGAAGTAGACCACCGCGTCCAGATGGCGGTGCGTAATTACTCCCGCGACTGCGCCAGCGAGTGCAGCTTTAACAAGTCGTCTCGGGAGCAACGCTCCTCCCGACAGCCGAGAGATACACAGGAGATGGAGGGGTAGAGGAGGTAAAGCTATCTGTGCACACTTGCTGCTCGGTGATAAGAGGAGATAGAACGGCAGACGACAGAGATGTAACGAGTCGTGCCCCCGCCGTCCGCCACGACCATTTCGCGCATATGCTCGTTCACTGAATGCCTCGAACTCTCCGACGTCGGCTTGGCACATCCATGCCGGACCGCCACGCGCCGCTCTCGTCTCCGCAGTCCTTGCTCCGTCCTCCGACGTCTCGCTCAACGGCTACTGCTCGTCGATGACCGCGCCTCCCACGCGTGCCACATTGCAGAACGAAAACACTCGAGCGAGACGATCGAGCCGCCAGTCCAAGCACCGCCGACACCCGATCGCCGAGCCGAAGCAAGTCAGCGCGACGCGATACAAATACATTATCGAAGGCTGTCGCGACCAACAGGAGCCTGCTACTCGCGGCGACCCGACCTACTCGCGCATTCGCCCATTCGCAACGTCCGTCGACGCGCGCGGACCACCCTGCCGGCCAGCGAAGACGAATCCGTCCGTCTGGCCGCGAGCTGGACGGACTGCTTACTCCCGAACGGCGCGCGGGCGCTGAGGTGTCGGGCTGCTCAGAAGATACAAGCAAACAGACAGAGAGATACGAGCGTCAGTCGCACTCATCTCTCGCGCCAGTCGCCGCCCTCCCCGGCCGAGACGTACCACACGAGGTACGCCTCCCCCTCGTCGCTCGAGCTGTCGTCTTCGTCAATGTTCATCGTCGTGATCGAGCTCTCGAGCTCCGCCACCTCCTCGTCCACTGCTCGACGCGCACCAGAGTCAGCGTCAACGAACGCCGCGCTACCATCCACTACTCCCTCGCCCATCCATCGAAGCAGAGGCGCGTTGAGCGGCGCTGTACCTGGGATGACGGGCCGGAAGCCGGCCGTGTGCGACGTCGACCGCAGCTGGCGACGGAGACGGTCCTGGTCGATCTCTGAGCACTCGCTGAACTTGTGCGAGCTGGCCGACGCTGTCTCCGTCTCGGGCTCCAGTGATACCTCCGTCCGGCACAGAGGACACGACGTGTGGTTCCACAACCATTTGTCGACGCAGCAAGCGCTGTGGACAAGCACGCAGAGCCACGACCGGCGCCGCCTGTCAGCTCCGCCTCACCAGCCGACCGCAGCAGCGATAGCCAACACCAGGCGACCGGTCCATCGGTCCATCGGTCAAAGCACACACACGTACTGGAAAAAGTGCTGGCATGGCAGCGTCACAATGTGGTCACCGATGCCATAGCGGATCTGGCAAATCGTGCACTGCTTGTCCGTCTCGTTCACGGTGCCGAGTGCGATCGGCAGCTGGTAGCGGATCTCCACTGACAGCCCTCTGTGATCGGTCGATCGCAGGCGACACGTCAGTGCCGACAAGATCCTAGGCGGTGAACGCATCCGGGTTCCTCGTGCAGGCTAGATGCAAAACGTACTTTTCTTCGTACAGCGGGCTGAAGCGCTCCAGCTCGGGACTGCTGCTCAGCGCGCAGCCTTGCAGCATGAGCTGGCGGAGGTACTCGTCGCTCGACACCTTGTTCTCGCTCGAGTTGCGGTCCGTCTTGTCGTCGCACGTGAACGAGCGGTCCAGCGACGATAGCTCCTCGTCACTGCTGCTGCTGCTGCTGCTGCTGCTGCTGCTGCTGCTGCTACTGCTGCTCCTGTTGCTGCGGAAACCGAGAGCCGATCGATCACGCGTGAGCCGAGCGGGTTGAGACAGAAACGAGAGAGACAGAGAGACAGAGAGAAACAAGAGAGAGAGAGCGAGAAAAATGAGGCAGCGTCCCCACCTTGATCTCGAGCTCATCATGGACCAGTCGCTCGTCTTGGACGGCGTCGGGTGCTTCCACGTGCCGCCCTTGGTCTCGAGCACGTCACAGCCCTCGATCGCGCGCTTGCGAGCATTCTTGTACTCCATGTGGCGCTGCCGGATGCAGTCCTGCAGCACGGCGCGCGCGCAGTCCACAACCGGATCCGAGCGGCCGCAGGGAGCGAACGGCGACGCCTCGAGCGCTGCGAGCGGCGAGCCCGGCGACCCCGACGAGCCCGACGAGCTCGTCGACGCGGTCGACGCGGTCGACGTCGCCGGCGGCGGCAGCGTCGCACCGTCTTTCAGCGTCACGAACGCGTCGCTCGAGGGGAACGACGAGTCGGACGGCCGAGATCGAAGCGAGGCTTGGCTGTAGACGCTGGTGCGCGCGCTCGCCAGCGAGCCGCCACTCGTTCGCATGCCCTTCTTGTCCCTCCTCGCGGCCTTCCGCTTGGTTGCCGGCGCCGTCGACCACGAAATCTCGGCATGCGGCGCCACGCTCGCCGCCGCGGATCTTGGGACGAACGCGCTTCTTGCCGACGAGGAAGCGGCTGCGGCTTTCTTCTTGCTCGCAGCCGGTCCATGGCGAGACGGCGCGCGCGGCGAGAGGGGCGAGAAGAACTTGGGTGACGCCGACGACGACCCCAAGCCCGGCGCGGCCACGGCCAGCACGGGGGTCCAGGCGTCTCTAGCGGCGGCGGTGGCGGCGGCCGGGTCTTCTCTCGCGGGTCCAACAGGTCCAGCGGCGCGGGCGGCGCGCTTCTGCCAGCGCAGCCGCTCGGCTTGGGCGGCCGACTGGGCCGCGCTACTACAACTAAAGCTATGGAGTGTACTACTAGTGTGTCTGCTGCCGGCGCCGGCTGCTGCGCCGGCCGAGGCGGCGATAGTCGACAGCGCCAGCTCGCCGTGGCCATGGAAATGCGCTGCGGCCGTCGCGCCGCCGCCGCCGCCGCCGCCGCTGGCGCTACCGAGCCCTACGCCCGCGGACGCGAACACGAACGGACTCGACGGGGAGCTCGCGGGCTTGGGGACCCCACCCGACGATGACGAGACGCTGCCACTCTTGCCGTGCGTCCAGCGCCACCACGACCCGTCGGTGGTCTTCCCGGTCGATGCGCGCGAGCCATCGCCGCCCTTCGCGTCCATATATGTGTCCCCGCCGTGCGACTGTGCGAGTCTGTCCGAGGAAGCGCGGGCGCGAGAGTGAGGGTCGGAGCGAGAGGGAGAATGCGTGCGGCCGAACCAGAGGCAACGTCCGCCCAAACAAGCAGATACCACGAACAAGGCGGCGCACCTCGTCTCCCGATCGATACCGCCGTCGAGTCGAGGCCGAGGGCTTATGTGAAGAGAGCTGCGCGGATACGAGTGAGAACGGCGCGCGGGCGTGAGCGTGAGCGTGAGCGTGAGCGTGAACATGAGCGTGAACATGAGCGTGAACATGAGCGGGTCGGCCCGCGGACGATGAGCGGGTCGGGGAAGCGGGGACGTACGTGAGAGAGGAGCGCGGCGCGCCTCGGGCATGGAGCGGGGGCGGACCGCGGGCTTGTCAGGGGCCAGCGAGGGGACCAACGAGAGGGCCAACGAGAGGGCCAACGAGGGGGGCAACGAGCGAGCGAGCGAGCGAGCAGCCGTCCCTCGGGCCTTTTGGCGTGTGCGCGGGCGTTGGAGCCGTCGGGCAGTGGGCCGTGGCGGCGCCGGGAGGGGAGGGGGCGTCGGGAAGAAGAAGAACGCACAGGGGAAAAGCTGGCCAGCTTTTTTTAGGCGGCTCGTGGAAGGAGGGGACACAGACCCGGTCCGAGACGGAAAGTATACAAACGCCAAGTCAAAGCGAGCAGACAGGATGGCAGGAGGGCGGTTGTGGGTCCAACCCAACGCCGCCCGTTCCTGCCTGCCGTTGGTTCTTGGGGCTCATGGACGGCCGCCCGCTCCGCTCGGCTCCGCTCCACGCCACCGGCCATTGGATCGCGGCCGCCTAAGTCCATGGGGAGCGATCAATCGCCACAGCCGCGGCCGTGGGCTGTCCCGTCCCCCGCGTCCGGAAGAGCGGGCCAGCCAGCGGGCGGCCTGACGTGCCTCCTCGTCCTGCAGACCGGCCGATCGATTGATCCATCCATCCATCCATCCATCCATCCATCCACCCACCCACGCTCCTTGTCCGTCCCCGCCCGCCGGCCACACCATACACCCGGTGCAATCCTCGCACCGTCCGTCAGCCATGCACCCCCTCCTTGGGTCCTAGTCCCAGTCCCAATTCCGTCCGTCTTCGACCCGACCCGACCCGACCCGACCAGCCGATCGAGCCACCTCACCCGGCCTTGGCAAGCTCCCACGGCTGCCACAGGTTCTCGCCGCTGCTCGCCTTGCGGCGCGCCGGCCGCGGCGGCGACGCCAGCTTGACGCCCGTCACGTCGATCTCCTCCTCCTCCGTGTCCGACGACGCGTAGCCCAGGCGCCGCAGCTCGTCGCCGTGCACGAACACAGGCTCGGCGCCCGCGCCGGCGCTCGAGGCCGAGCTCTCCGAGTAAAAGCTGTCGAACGCCAGCTTGGGCCGCTGGTTCGCCGCCGGCCGTTGTTGGCTCGCCGCCGAGCCGCGGTGAGACCCCTCGCGCGCCTGCTCCGCGTACATGCGGACCTGGCCGGACGCCGAGCTGCTCGCGCGCGACGCCGGCTGCACTGGCGGCTGCGCTGGACGAGCGCTCGCCGCCGCGTCCGCCTGCTGCCGGCGCTGCCGTGCCTCCTCGGCCAGCGATCGCGCCGAGAACTTGGTCGTGTCGGCCGCCTCGTCCGTGTTCTTCCGCGCGGCCTTCTTGGCGTGCGCCGGCCGCTCCGGCAGGTAGTCGTTGAACACGTCGTAGGCCGCGTCGTTCATCGCGTTCGTGCGCGCGTCCGCCCGCGGAGCCGCCGCCGGCGCGTACCGCCCCACGGATTCGCGCGCCGGCATGCTCCCGCGCCGAGACTGCGGCTGGCCTGGCATGCTCCCGCGCCGAGACTGCGCCTGGACGTGGGACTGCAACTGCGGCTGTGACTGGCCCATGCTCATGCGCTCTCGTGTCGGTGCGCTCTGCTGGCGCGGGACGCTCCCGCGCTGCGACTGCGACTGCGACTGCGACTGCGACTGCGACTGCGACTGCAACTGTGATTGGCTTGGACGCCCGCGCTGCGACTGCGTCAGGCGCACGTGCGGCTGCTGCTGACCCTGCAGCGTGGTCGAGGCTGCGGCTGGGATCCAGCTGTGGCGGCGCGTGAGCCCCGAGGCGCGCTCGCCGCGGCTCGAAAACGTGTCGACGACCATCGACTCGCGGATAAAGTCCATGTCCGAGCCCGAGGCAGGCGTGGCGGCGTCGACGAGGAAGTTGCGCACAATGTCGAAGGCGTAGCCGCCGCACGTGGGACACTTGGGCGAGTCCGAGAAGGTCCAGGAGGCCAGCAGGTTCACGAACGCGCGTAGCGCCTTGACGCGGTAATTGACGACCGGCGCCGTGCGCGAGACCAGCAGGTGCTTCTTGGGGAACGGGAACACCGAGAGCGCGTGCAGGTAGTTGCGGCAGCCGGGACAGGTGTCCGGCGCCGCCGACAGGAACTTGATGAGCTTGTCGCGCAGCGTCAGGAACTCCGAGTAGCGCCGGTGGATCTCCCACGTCTGCCCGCTGGCCGAGAAGCGACCCGCGAGCCGGTAGAGCGTCACGCCCTGGTACGAGCTCGCCGACAGCAGCCACACGCGCAGTGGCCGGCCCGCGGCGCTTGCCATGTTCACCTCGCCCATGCTCATGCGCGGCAGGTGCTCGAACGACTCCTTCATCGCGGCGCCGAGCGAGCGAACGTACGCCCTGCCTCCCTCCCTCGCTCCCTTTGCGGGCGTGCACAAGAGTACCTGCTTGCCGGTCAAGCGGTCGTCGCGTGTCCGAACGAGCGAGCGAGCGAGCGAGCGCGCGCGCACGATCCGTCGGCTTGGAGGCCAATTCCCCACTGGAACAGGCGGGCGTGTAGCTGCTCGCAAGCGAGCGAGCGGCTCTTTCCCGAGCGAACGAGCGCGTGTGCGTGCGCTCTCTTCCCCGAATCGGGCTACCGGGTAGTCAACAATACGGTCGCTATTTGTAATTCTCGGATTTCAGGAGGTCTCGTGCATCCACTTTCGTAACTAGAGTCAGTGCGGGAACGGAGGAGGCAGGCTAAACGCAGTGCAGCCGGTCGGTTGCGCCATTCGTCCACTGAATTACGAGGTTGAAATTTTCCTCAAGGTTCTGGAACGATGGATTGAAGATGAGGGCAGGCTTCAACCCCATCTTCACCGGCTGAAGAGATGTATGAGGAGCGAGGGGAGCTGGCTCCGACACCACACGAGCGCTGCTGCTGCACACACACACACACGCCTCGAGCGTCGTGCTGCCGGCCGGCCGGCCGCTCCATCGCCGGCTCCACTCGAAGTCCGCTCAGATCGTCATCGGCAGCACTAACGTCTCGCCCCAGGGGCGTTACTGATGGCTTCGGACGGCTTGGTTTGGCCAGCCACCGAGTCTACAGTACGCTCGCATAGATCCCTCAAATCATTCTTCTCGACCCGCTTCCAAGGATTCTTCGGCGCACACTAGCCACGGAGAATCATTCGCAAGCATGGGGAGCGACCCGAGGGTGGAGGTGGCGACGCTGGATCCTGTGCAATGGACGCGTTGGTGCGTGCGAGATGATGAGCGCGCGAGTCTTCACTCGCCTCGTTCGTGTCGGCCTGCCGCCGGGACTCTCTCGGCGGGGGTGCAAGACTGCTACCGAACGCAGCCGACGGCGCGACTGGGACCAAAGCGTCCGTCGGCGTCGCGGCGGTGCCAAGGCGTCGGTCGGTCGGCCATGCAGCGGCTGCGCGCGCCAACTAGCCGAGCGACCAACCGACCGAGCGAGGTGCCGCCCGCGTCGGGATCGGAGCCAGCCAGCGCGTCTGCATTGGATTCTGCGTGGATTCTCACGGCTGGAAACGCCCGCCTCGCGCGCCTAATTCCGAGCTCGAAAAAAGCGTGCGCCTCGTTTTTGCACCTATGAAGCCAGCCAGTTCTGCGCGGGGTGGACCATGTGCTCGTCGTCTCGACCAATCCCGCGCGGCGACGCGACTGGTCGGTGTCTCTAGTTCGTTGCTATCGCCACCGACGCGTGCTGGCGTCCTCGTCGCCGCTCGCTCTCTCTTGCTCTCACTATACCGCCGCCGTCCCGTTGTCCTCTTGCGGCTTGCTCCGTGCGCAAGCCGCCGCCTGTTTCCGGTCTGCGCGATCCGTCGCGAGGATGAGGCGACGGCCGCAGGAGCCAGACGCCGTCGTCGCCGTCGCTGGTCGCTCCTTGTCGCCCCTTTCGACCCGCGCCATTCGCGGATCTCCCCAGCGCAGCACACGTCCGAGTCTCGCCCGTCCGTCCGTCCGTCCGTCCGTCCGTCTGTCCGCCGAGGAACAAGACCGGCCGACGTCCAGGAGCTCGAGAGCAGATAAGCGCGAGTGAGTAACGGCGAGCGAGCGGTCTTGTCCATTCGCCGCGGCGGTGACGGCGACGCAGCAGGGCGGAGAGCCATGGAGCGCTTCAGCTACTCGCGCAACGGCGTGCAGGGCCGCGTGGACGAGAACTGCCTCGTGCGGCTGTCGATCCCGTCGGTGGACACGTCGAGCGGCAAGCACGCGCGCTACCGCGTGCGCATGGTGAATCTGCAGACGCGGCAGGTCTGGGAGGTCTCTCGGCGCTTCTCGGAGTTTCTCAAGCTGCGCACGGAGCTGATCGCGTTCCTCGCGAGCGCGGCGCACAAATGCCCCGGGTGCGTCAACTACGAGAAGGTGCTGCTGCGCTTCGAGTTCCCGCGCAAGCACGTGTTCACGAGCGCCTCGCCCGTCGTGCTCAAGTACCGCCGCAACGCGCTCACGGCCTTCGTCGCGCTGCTCGCGTCGCACACGTTCACGACATCGCCCAAGTGCCCGACCTGCAGCGGCTTCGCCTTCACGGGCGTGCGCGACTTTCTGACCGAGGGACTCGTCGTCATGGACGGCCAGGCTCCAGCCTCGCCCGTCGACGGAGACGACAAGCACGCCGCGGCGCGCGACACGATCCGCGAGTCCATGAACGTCAAGGACTTCACTGACTACCACCCGGTCACGAGTCTGCGCCAGGTCAACAGCGACGGCAAGTTCACGACCGACGTGCGCGTCAAGACGCACGGCCCCAAGCCGGCGACGCGGTCGCCGCGCCACGACAAGCAGCAGCAGCAGCAGCGCCATCACCGCCACCACCAACATCACGGCACGCCGAAAGCATCGGACGCCAGACGCGACGGCAAGGCGAGGCAGCAGCCGCAGCAGGAGCCCGTGGACGCTGTCCCGCTGCCGTCGCCGCCAGCCAAGACGCGCGACAGCCTCTCGTCCACCGGGTCGAGCAGCAGCGACCCGGCGTCGCCGCCGTCCTTGCCGCCGTCTCCACACAAGATCAAAGCCAAGACGACAGCGCCGTCGACCAAGTCGCTCGAGTTCAATGAGGAAGGCAAGGAGGAGGACGACGACGAGGGCTTCACGTCCTTCACGGTGCCCAAGTCCACGACGGAGTCGCACAAACAGGCAGAGCCCGCGATCGCGATCGCGACCGCGACCGCAAAGCCTGCCAAGAAGCGTTTCCACTTCACCAGCAGCCCGCGCGAGTCCATGGACCGCGAGAGCGCCATCAACTTTGACGACGACGACAGCAGCGATTCGGACGGCGGCGACGACGACGAGGACATCAACCTGGACTTCATGAAGTCCGTGTCGGTCGCCAAGACCTAGCGCGCGCGTCCAGCGCGGCCGCCCATCCACTGAATGGACCTCGAGGCGCGCCTCGGTCCTCAGTACCCCTCCCTTCCATGCATGGCCACGACGTGTACTAAAATCGAAAGCGCTTTCGTTTGCAGCCATTCGCCCGGACTCTCCCTCCGGCTCGGTCACAGCCGCTCGTCCTCGTCGAAGTCCGGCTCATTGATCTTGTCGATGGCCGCGCGGATGAGGTTATTGTCCTTCGGGTGCAGGTACAGCGCCGTCGTGAAGTACCGCAGCGCGTCCTCGCGCCGGCCGAGCCGCTTGGCAACGCGGCCCATCATGAAGTGCACCGAGGATTCGCGCGGCGCAAAGCTGCGCACGACGCGCAGCTCAGCCAGCGCCTCGTCCAGCCGCTGCTGCGTGACGAGCACGTTGGCGCGCTGGAAGCGTGCCTGCGGGTTCAGCGGCTGCAGCTCGGCCGCCGTCGCGAGCGCGCGCAGCGCCTCGTCCAGCCGTTGCATGGCGTGCAGCACCATGCCGAGGAAGCAGTGCAGCAGCGAGCTGCGAGGGTTCACCGTGAGCGCGCGCGTGAAGTGGTACTCGGCCAGCTCGAGCTTCTCCTGCCGGAAGAAGATGGTGCCGAGCCCGTACCAGGCCTTGTAGTGCCGCGCGTCCGTGCGGATCGCGTGCCGGTAGCACGCCGTGGCCTTCTCAAAGTCCTCATTCGCCACGTACTCGTGCCCGGCCAGCGTGTAGGCGTACGCGTACGTCGCGTCCAGTTGGATGGCCTGCAAGGCGCGTTAGTTCGCTTGAGGAGGCATCGAGGCATCGAGGCGAGGCGAGGCGAGGCGAGGCGAGGCGAGCCGCGTACCCGTTGGAAGAAGGCGAGTGCCGTGTCGTGCTCCTTCTGGAGACTGAAGCAGTTGCCCGCGGCGCACCAGGCCTCTCGCGAGAGCCGATCGAGGTCCGTGGCCTGCTGCGCCACATACGAGAGTTCCACCTCCTCCTTCAGGTGCCACAGCGTCGTCGAGTACAGGTCCAGTCCGTCCATGCGGTGCGGCTCGGCGCGAAACATGCGGCGGTACACATCGCGCGCCTGGGTGGCAAACACCCGGGGCGAGCGTGAGGGAGCGCGTTAGCCACGAGGACGGAGCTCGACCAGGCCGGTCAGGACGAGCCGAGTCGAGCCGAGGCCGCAATCGCACGCGCGTACCCGCTGGTAGTCTGCCATCTCGAAGAACGCGCGGCCAGTCTGCTGCATCGCCCAGCCGGACCTCCGCTGGCGCGGGGGCAGGCGGTCGAGTAGATCCACGGCTTCTCGGCACTCGTACGCGCTGAGGCGCTGATAAATGGCTCCGAAGGAGCTCAGCAAGCGCCGCAGTTCCTGCCGCGCATCCAGCCAGCGCCAGTCAGCGAGTGGGCAAGGCGCGGACCACGCGCGACAGAGGCAAGCGAACCTCGCGACCGCGCTGTCCTCCTCGCTCTTCACGACCGCCATGGCTGCTGCGTCTGGACGGACGCTCCTCCATGTGGTCGACGGAGGATAGAGGAGCGAGCTTTGCGTCTCTCACCTCGGTCTCGTCCTCGGCCTCCTCTGGCTGAAAGGTAGTGAGTCGCAAGCAACAAACAGGCTCGAGTGAGCGCCGCTGCGTCCATGCAGCCAAGCGGCTCAGCGCGCTGATGCGAGGGATTGCTATACCTGCGGCGAGTCGTCTGACAAGTTCGACGAGAACGTTGACGAGAATGACAGGCGTCCCTGGCGCCATGCCTTCTCTTCGCTGTCCGCCAACGGCCGCCGGATCGCCTTCCGCTGCTTGTTGTTCGGCGCCGCAGCGCCAGCGTGCTGCGCTCCGCCGACACGCGGCTTCTTAGCACCTGCGCTCGCGTGTCGCTCTGCCACCGGGGTCTTGAACGCCACAGAGTGTGGAGGCTTCGTCGCGCTCGGCTTGGCTCGCGTCGTCACGTTTTCCGTCTGCGGCGTCGCCAGCGCCATCAGCGCCTGCGGACGAGGCGTGGAGAACGACCCGTCCGACGATCCGTCCTCCGCTGAAGCCTCGCCGTTGTCCGCCTCCTCCGAGCTCGCTCGCTCGCGCTCCGACTCGTTGAGCGTCGCGGACATCTCCTCGTCTCTGCAGCAGTCTGCATCGCGCAGCACGTAAAGTGAGCACCAATGCCCTGGTCTGACCGCTTCCCTTGGCGCGGCAGACGCGTCAGAGCGCGCACCCCACCGGCGTCAAAGTACGTGGCTGGACCAAAGAATCGCGCTGCGTCCGCGTTCGCCCCAAGGTCGCATAGCGCCTCGTACGCCGACCAGAGGCACGGATCCAGCTCGAGACTAGCAACAGCAACAGCAGCAGTAGCAACAAGAGCGCAGTCGAGCGCGAGCACGTGAGTCTGACGCACTTCATACTTGGTGCCGGCCAGACTGCACGCGCATCGACCGCGCACCTCTTGACAAAGTACTCGATCGCCTGCTGGCGGCGGTTCGCGCGCTTACAAATGCACCCCATGAGGTGCAGACCCGCGGCGCCGAGCGGGATATGGCGGTCGTCCGCGATGCCCGCGGGAGGAGAGGTGCTGCGCTCGCCATCGCCACCCAGCAGCGCGTCCTCAGCCTCCGAGAGCCGTCCCAACTGCAGGCAGCACGCGGCCAGCAAGTAGCGGTTCTCGGCGCGCCGCGCGCCGGCGAGCACGGCGATCGCGCGGCTGCGCTGCCCCGCGCGCGCGTAGCATGTCGCCAGCGAATAAATATTCTCCTCCGTCGGGCTCTGTGCGCGCCAGTGCGGCAAAGCGGCGCGGCGTCAGCGCATTCAACGGACTCGTCAGCAGCGCGGGCCTTGACGCCGCCGAAACGGGTCGCGCAGCTAGGCAGAGACGTACATGGGCGACGAGCCGCTCCGCGAGGAAGCGCGCCGCGTCGAACACGTACAGATCCAGGTACTCGCGGATCTTGGGCGTGAGCGCCGCCTCCAGCGCGCCGGTCGCCGCCGCCGCCACCGCCGCCGCCGCCATCGCTCGCGCGGCCGTTGGCTTGATGCTGGCTTGGCGGCTGCTGCGACCAGGGAAACCGCTGATCGGTTGCTCTGATTGGCTAGAACACGGAGCGATTCTTTGCTCGCGTTGCTCCAGAATGGATCGAACTATGCTTCCATATTCCCCGGCTGGCCAATCACGCGGCCGAGAGCGAGCCACTCTCACGCGACCTTCGGGGCACCTTGCGAAAGATCCCGATTTGTGTGGCGCACACAGTCCGTTCCCGCCCCCTCGTTCGCGACCGACTGCCGGACCGACAAACAAGTCGGAAAGAGGCGGCAAGAACAGGCAAAGCGACGACGGCGACGACGATGCAGCGGCGCCAGGCAGGGGGATCGCGCGCGTCCGTGCGCAAGGTGAACAGCGCGGGGAGCGGTGGCAACCGCCCGGGCGGCGGCGGCGCGCGGCCGAGCGCGGTGATCGGCGTGTCCTCGATCCCGCTGTCGAGCCGCTTCCTGCACCTGGCGCAGGAGGCGCCGGTGAGCGCCAAGAAGGCGCCGCTGGCGGTCGCTCTGCCGCGCAAGAAGCTGCCGGGCGGACCCGTACTGCGCTCGCAGACCGGCGTTGCCGCCAAGGCCAAGCACGCCGCCAAGCAGACGGCGCTGCAACAGAAGGGCAAGCTCCAGCAAGTCGAGCAGGGGAACCGCGTCAAGCGCCAGCAGGTCGTGCAAAAGCACCGCAAGGGACTGGAGCAGGCGACCAAGCCGGCAAAGAGCGCGTCCAAGCCCGGGAAGATCGCGCCCAAGCCCGCGCAGACGAGCGCGCGCGGGGGACGTGGCGGACGCGGAGGCCGCGGTGCCAGAGGCGGACGTGGCGGCCGCGGCGGTCGCGGCGGTCGCGGCGGCGAGAGGAAGCCTGTCACGAGCGACGACCTCGACATGGAGATGGACACGTACTGGTTCGATGCAGGCAAGGGTCCGGATCCGAAGGCTGCGCAGCTGGACCGGCAATTGGATGACTATTGGGCGTCGAAGCCCAAGCCCGAGCAGCCAGGCGCCGAGGATGCTGGCGGCGACGCCACGATGGAGGACAAGTCGTGAGCGCGCCTCGCCTTGCGCGTCTGCGAACAAACCTCGGTTCAAGGCAGCAGAGCGGAGCCGGCGGGCGGGCGGGCGGGCGCCTCTAAGCGACCGGTCGCGTCGCGCCGTGCTGCGCCGCCCGAAGGCCGGCGGCGCGCAAAAGAACGCTCGGAAAACGACTCTCTCTTGTCTTTGTTGGCGTGGATGCGTGGCTGGCTGGCTTCCTAGTGCCGACGACCTCCCAACTCGCCGGCGCGCAGCAGTTGGCGCGGACTCCAGTCTCATGCCAAGTCCCCAGGCGAATGGCGAGCTCTCAAGCCCGGGCTGAGCGAGGAGGGGCGAGCAGGCTGGCACGCGGTCAGTCGTACAGCGCCTTGTCGTACTCGACCTTGCTGAGCTGCTCCTTCCACGAGGTCCACTCGGTCGCAGTCATCATCGGGAGCAGGAAGTCGGCGGTGTTTTGCGCCAGGAGCTTGTACGACTGCCCAAGTGGACCAACGCGGGCCGAGGTGGAGCAGCACAAAGCACAACAGACGTGCGAGCGTTAGCGCCGGACCGGAGCATGGGCCGAAGCGGCGGTCCCAGGCGCGCAGGCTCTGACGGCTGCGACTGCGGCTGCGGCTGCGGCTGCAACTACGACGTACGCTCGAGTTGAAGTGGTACTTGTCGTACAGCAGCGCACCCTCACGGCGGAACGCGTAGCTGTCCAGGCGGGGTCCAAGCACGACGGGGAGATCCTCCACCGACGTGCTGCTCGCCAGGCACGGGGGCATCGGAGAGCGCGTTAGTCGGCGATGTGGTTGCCTTCCAGCCCATCGCATGGCATCGCATCGCATCGCGTCGCATGCCATGGCGTCCACCTCGCTCCGCCCTCGTACCTTTTGCAAAACTCCTCGAGAGCAGCATTGAGCTCGCGAACGGCGCTGTCTGCATGCGTACCCGGACTCGCGGCTGTGGCCAAGCACACGCGCTTGCCCTTCTTGCGCAGAGAGTCGCAGATCTCCACGAGGTTGCGCTTGACCTCGGCGACGCTAGCCTGGGAAT